>CAUYON010019361.1:0-12243 GCA_963573935.1 Arctocebus calabarensis | reverse complement strand
TATTAGCTTTTGATTTCATCATTTCTGATCCACTGAAGTTTTAAAGACATAAATGACCAGACTCAGTCACACACAGGGACATGATGTGGGGGAGGGGAGAGAAACCTTTCTTGAGTGCATAATTGGTGTGTGCTAGAGGTTTATTCTTGTATGAGATAATATCGAAAATAATTTCTATTCATTCATTCATTGAACATAGTGATGGAGATGAATTGCAAGTTGGAAATGTACAGGTGAAAATGAGATGGGTTAGAAATTGGGATGGGGCTGAGCTTTGGTCCAGGGATATGGAGAAAGAATGGGATGGGAATGGCCTTGAAATGACATTTGCAATGGTTTTATCACCATCTGAAACTGTATGTTTTACTTACTTATTGTATGTTTCCCCTAGCTAGAATGTAAGCACCATGAGGGCTCAGATTATTTTTTTTCCTTTACTGTTATACTTCCCAGGTCTAGAGCAAGGCCTAGGGTATCATAAGCATAAATACATTGTTGAGGGAAGAAGTGATCAAAACATGAATCATTTCAGAAGTATTTATTGTACTGTGCCAGTCACTGGTGCTGCCATGTCCATGTTAAGAGACACTGCCCTTGCTCTTGAACTTGCAGTCTAGCAGGGAAGGTGAACCCATAAACAGGATATGAACATTTGGCATGAAAGGAGCCCCTGTGAAGGCAAGAATTCAGAAAGTACCTGTGTGACCCTGCAGACATAATCCCATCTGGGGGGCAGAGTGGACTTCCTGGAAGAGATCAAAGCATCTAAGCTGAGAGCCGAGGAACATGGAGTAGCCACACCGGTGGGAAGGAAAGATGTTTCGGACAAAGGGAGAAAATAGGAACAAGCTGAAGGGTAAGAGGGAGAGTGGCAGGGGCAGGGAACTCTAAGGTTGCTAATACTGTTCTTGCTTTGGTTTGGGGGAAAAGTAAAATGATTGCTTAAGGTCACATTGAACCAAAATTCCAGCCCGGTTCTGGGTCCATCCAAAAACCATGGCTTTTCCAGTCTGCCATATGCATGACCCACAGACCAGAGTCTC
Organism: Arctocebus calabarensis; assembly: GCA_963573935.1. Lineage (NCBI taxonomy): Eukaryota > Metazoa > Chordata > Mammalia > Primates > Lorisidae > Arctocebus > Arctocebus calabarensis. The sequence goes on along the minus strand of CAUYON010019361.1, from coordinate 11,200 downwards.
CCAGTGTTATCCGATGCCCCCAATTTGCTTAAGTAGCTGTCACTTTCCAAATGGAAAGTGATAGTCATTCTGATTCCTGCCCAATATTACTCATCTCACTTCTTACTATCAAAGATACTCCTTAGAGAAGCACAAAGCTAGCTTTTCATCTTTTTTTTTCCTGTGTGATGTGTACTACGACCAAACCCAGCAGATAAGAGGTTGTGTTCACTTTTTTAGGACCCCAAAGATTCATTTTGTGGACTAATATGTACATTTCATCAACATAGCTTAAAGGGCTGGAAGAATTCATGTGCCTTCCCAAAAAGGCCAGTGTTTGCCCTGGGGAATGGTTTCCATATGGGAATCATCATCCCTGTTCCAGGAGAATCATTGCCCAACTATGTGCTGAGCCAAATTTGGCAATAGCCAGAGTCTAACTAACTCTAGCAGAAGACTGGATATGTATGGAAACAGTGCCATCTACATAGGCAGCATTATTTGCATTACCTCTTAGCCATCTTTCCCGTCTTCTGGAGACTTCATTTGCCTTGGCCCACAGAACCAACTATTTTCTGAGTTGGAAGCATTTCTGTCCTCTTATTTTTGCATTTCTGCTATAACCACTGCTTCCCTGCACTCCAGACTTCTCTGTCTGCCCTTCACCTTTGTGAGCTCAGCAGGTATCTCACAAAGATAGGAACATAGTAATCTCTAAATCTGTAAAAGGCGGCCCTGTTGCAATCTGTTTTTGAAACCATGGGGGACCGTAATCACGTCCACCGCTGAGAGAAATTGACTCCAGCTGAATGCTTCAAATAGGCAATTCTAAATACCTGGCATCAGCTGAAAGCTCAACAGTCTTTTATCTCTCACAAGTGTTAACAAGACTCTTCAACAGTCTTCTGGGCCATTTTCTGCCATTTAGGATCAAGGAGCTAGGATTCAGGCAATCAGAGTCCTGCCTTTAGTTCTGCCATCTAGAAGTCCTTCTTGAGCCTCAGTGTCCTAATATGTAAAGCAGGACTAGGAACAGGGGAATCGCCTATTTCATAGTGTTGTCATGAGGAACAAATGACATAATACAAGGCCAATTTAGTTTGTGAACTCATCCTAGAAAAAGTGCTGCATACTCTGGTCACTAGATGGCCACGGGGAGTGCTTTGAAGGTGACTCTAGTGATATTCAGCAATGCGGCACGTAGTACTTTTTGCTAGGACAAGTTCATGAACTTAATTGTCAGACCTTGGATGAAAATAGCTTTGATGGCCCTTCCAGAAAAAGAGTTCCAAAAGGGCAGACTGGGCACTGCTGTTGGTGCACAGCCTCCCAAGGGGGTACCTCAGAGGTGGCAGTAGTGATATGAGAATGTGGGAACTTACTTACGTTCTGTAAGTGGAAGATGTTAAAATGGTTATTACTGTCTGTATATTGAGATTCAAGAAGATTTATTTAAAAGCCATTATTTCAAGCATGAGGTCTTGGCTCAGCAGATGTATAAACATATGGATGAGTGTCGGGAACACCTCCATGCCACTTGGAGTGCTTCCATTCATAAAAGTAAGGCGAGCAGGAACACAGAAGTCAGGGATTTCACATGAGGCATTCTGTTAGCCTTCCTTCTTGGCTACTTCCTGAGAGAACATCATTGCCATATTTTATAATTCTACCCAGTGATATCTTAAATACAATAGAACCTCCATAGTTGACCCCTCCCTACACTGATCACCTCCTTTGGTTGACCTAATTTTCATAGACTAGACACACACCACATGTATGTGGTGGAGGGGCCACATTCCTTATGTTAACCACCTCTATATGTTGACCAGTTTGTTACAGTCCCTTAGGTAGTCAACTTCAGAGGTTCTACTGTATTTTTAAAAGACTAACCTTAGGACTGAAAACTTAAAAGCATGAGGTAAATGGTCCAGAAAGTACAACATAATGGTTAAGAGTTTGGGCTCTGGAATTACCTCAATGCTCTAACATAGTGTTTTAGTTGGGACTACACTAGCTTATACTACAGAAACAAATTATTCTTGAAATATCAGTGGTCTAACATACGGCCACTTTCATGCAATAGTTGATGCAGATCAATAATGATTCTCCTTCATCGAGTGTCTCAGGAATCCTTCCAAATTAAGGTACTGTTATTCCAACATATGGCTTCCCAACTTGCCAAGGAATGGGAAAAATTTTGTAAATAATTTGACACATCAACTCTTGAAGGCTGTGGCCTAGAGGGATCACTATCACTGTATTTCATTGGCTAGAAAAGTTGTATGGCTTGGATAGTGTCGTCTTCCCACAATGCCAGGAAGGAGAGAACCACTTAGGAGAAATGTTAGGGTCTTGGCTATATCCTATGCTATACTTTGTGCCACCCCTTATGTACCCAAGTGGCTTCTGTTGAGTTAGGTTTGTTCATCTATAAAATAGAAGTAAAAATAATGTTTTCTTCATGTGGATATTGTACAGATCAAATGAGATAGATACAAAACAATAAGCATAATACCTGGCACAGAATAAATGCCTAATAAATATTAGATAGTAATAGTATTACTGTTACTGATTAACAGGTTGACCTAGTAGTTAATTATATCAGGGGTAGAGACAGGCACTCCATAGCTGACCCCAGTATTACTTAAAGATCCTTCAGCATTGGAACAGGCTTATATCCAGGAGCTTTGAGTTTTTTCCATCAACTATTGAAACATTCATCATACATCTTATAATTTCTAGATGAAACTCCTGCTATGAAGTCAACACTCTCATGATTTAAGTCTATTTTATCCAAAGGCCAGATGAAAATGCTTTTATGTGATAAGATGTCAACTCTTGTGGGGTTTGTCATTTTCTGCATCAAGACCGTGGTGTGGTTTTTTTCCGGGAGCCTTCTTTGCATTTAAAACCATTTGGAGATTCCCTTCTCTAATAAGTCAGTAGATGGAAAAATTAAAGCAGATGGTCCAGCAGGGAGGAAAATTCTTCTGAGCTGGCCACTGATTCAAGAGCCACAATGAAGAGAAAAGGCAAACCAACATAGCATATTGGGCGCTGGACATGACATGTCATTGAACCCTCACAGCCAGTATGTGAGGTCACTCACTTTACAGATAAAGTGACTCACTTTATAGAGGGTCACTATTATCCCTCACTTACAGATAAGAAAACTGATTCTCAGAAGGACCAACTGGCCCACCCACAGCCTCAAAGCTACTAAGCGGCATGACTTGGATTAAACATGTTCGAAGGGAAGGAGGGAAAATAAAAGAAAGAACATACACTTTGAAAAGAGAAAGAGCTGCATTGAAATCTCAGCTTGACCACTTATTAACACGGTATCTAGATGAAGTTACTCGAGCCAGCTTATCCCCCTTTACAATGAAGATAATAATAATAGTGGCAATAATAACAAGTTATATAGGGCTTGCCATGCCAAATTCTTTTCATGTGCTTTGTGTATATTAACCCAATTAATCCACACAGCCATCCTATGAAAGTAGGGAGTATTATTATCCCCTTTTCACAGAACACAGAAGATCACGCAGCTGGTAAGCAGGAGAATGTAAATTCAAACCAGAGTCCAAGTCTTGAGTTGCTAGTCTCCTGCATTCAAAAGGACAATGCTATGCAAAACATATAAAGTGCTTGTCTTCCCATCGTCTATCTTCAGCAAATACCTATCATTATCAGCGCTTCACTCTGTAATACCCAAGTGGTATTTCCAAGGGGGTATCCTTTCAGGAAGAGCAATCTAGCCCGGAGACCACTAAGTACTGGCCAAGTTATGAATGTCTCTTAGCTCCTTCCTATCCCACCCTTTGCCTGGGTCACTACAAAAGTTTTGAGATTAACTATGTTATGGTCCATTATTTTGCTTTCAAGAAACACAGTTGACAGCATTCTTTCTGATTCACCTGTGCAAGTTTCAACTTGCTCATCTTACCTGGGTTTCAGGGAGGGCTTCATTTGTTTCCATCCAGGCAGATGTTAAGTTTCTCAATTTTTCTGAATTTCAAAACTTTCATAATGACCCTTATATTGTCTTGGATTCTGACCTTCTGTGGAGTACAGACATTTGCAATTTCTCTAAGCTTAAGTAGATCAAATATAAGATATGGCTGCCTAGTCTCCATGGGTCTCTAACTGGTGGGTCGTCTGTCCTTTGGGGAGATGTCAGGTGATGATGTATGGGGAGATTAAGGCATGGGAGAGACCATCTACCAACTGGCGAGTTAGTCAAATGGTATAATTGCTTTGAGATTTGATCATGTCTTTGACTTTTTTGTTAATGGAGAGTTTAACTATAATCCTCTTAAATTGATTAGCCTTTATTCCTGTTGATTGGGTCAGTTGCTAAAAGAATAAGTAGATCCTCATTTCTCTCCAGTTCATTCGATCACAGAAATCTAAAAGGTGAAGAGAAATCCTGCTTTCAGATGAGCAGTTAAATGAACAGAAATGATCGAAGGCCTGAAATCTGTATATTAGCTATGGTAGCTAATGAATTTGGAGGGAAGGCTGAGAGAGAGACTCACTTGCTAGGCGAACAGAAAGCTGATTAACTACCCTGACTAGAGAGAGCGGTCATTGTAAGTTACGACGGAAATATTTTCTGAACCTCCAGGCAAAAGCACAGACAGAAGACAAATAACTCTCAGAGTCTTTTATTTTATTTTATTTTTTTAGGTGAGTCCATGAGGGAGCTACAACTTACAAACACTCTCTAATGGTGCTCTTTTAATCATCTTCCTTCCAAACACTGAATAAAAAGAGGAAAAGTTAGGGTTCTGTGAGACAGCAGTCTTTTGTGATGGTTTTGTGTTCTTAATTTCTCACTCCAAATTTAAGGCCTAGAAAATATACGGTGTGCGTGCACACACACGCATGTACTCATTTTAATACTATTGTATGTCATAGGAAGTGCGGGGAGTCCTTGGTAACTTGTAGAAACATGATAGAGCTTCAGTTTGGCAAATATGATTAGAAGCCAGTTATGTTTGAAGGAGTATGTTAAATTGCCTCCTTGTGTTAAAGTCTACAGCGCTCACCTTGACATTGCTTTCTAATCCTTGTCTGATCAGTTACCAAGTCTTGTTGACTCTACTGCAAAGACATCTCCCTGTACGACCTTCCAACCCTCAAGGGTACTCAGCTGCTGTCAGCAGAATGACCTAACTCATCCCTTGCTTTTGAGAGCCCCTGTGAGCTGACCCTCATATACTCAGTGTCCCCAGCATCCCCACGTGCCCCTTCTTGCTGCATCACGTTCCAGAGTCACTTGTTCTTGGTTATTTCCTCCACCCAGTCCTGTCTCTCCTGCTCCATAATACATAGGCATCTGGGTCTTCTGCCTGCATACCTTTTCACCCTGGCTTCCCCTAGGTCACTCCTGGTCATCCTTTAGGTTGTGACTTTAAACAACCTAACAACCGAAAACAAAAATCCCATCCCAACCTTTTCTCCCTGCTTTTCCCTGCCCAGGACATCCTCTGTGGTTGTCTCACCTGTGTCTCTGTCATCACAGTTCATTTGCATACTTAGGGGCATCGTTAATTTGCAATCCCTGAAAACTCAGGCAACAAACCTTCAATGAGGAGGTAACTGATTGCCGCATCCCCAGTGTTCACTGCAGTGCCTCGCACCCTAGAGATGCTAAATATGTGTTATTCAGGAAATAAATAACTTCCTCATCTCGGAGAGAGAGAGAAAATTCTCAACTAACTTAACATAAGGAAGAAAGAAAGACTGTGGGACTCCAGATAAGAGAGGCAGTGATTCCCTGTAGTGGGAGTGTGGACTGTCCACTGGACTTAAAGGGGACTCTTAACGGAGAAGCAAAATTCAGAGATGTAAAACAGAAAGAAAGTCCTGCCCGTTCCTAGATAAGCACTTGGCCACAGGCAGGCAGGCACGGGCCCTTTTGAGGAATGGTGAGAAGTCTAATCAAGCTCAGACATAAGGGACTATAAGCAAACACAAAGGCAGGTGGCTGGCAGGGAGGTAGGGTAAAGGATGGCTTTGAACGTGACCCCAAAACACTGGGCCAAGGACATGGATAAAAGGCAGGCTTCCATGTCCTGGCGAGGAAATATGGCATGAGCACACAGGATTTTAGCAGCACCTTTTGGGTGCGTGAGAATGATCCTGCTGAAAAATAACCGAAAGTCTACACTAGGCCCATGGTAAGTAAAATAAAAGCAGGGAACAGATTCAAGAAACAGCGCAAAACATCAAAATCAAATACAAGTTTAAGAGGAGTTTGTTGATAACAACCATGGAATTTCCCCTGTGAACAATTCATTCATTTGAAACAACTTGTTTCCAACTTTTCTGGGAAATGAGAGAGAGAGAGAGAGAGATGCACATACAGAGAAAGATTGGTTGATTGTTTAGTAGCAAGAGGGAAAAACTTGACCCAAACTAATTAGGCAAAGTGGTGAATGGTGAATGGATTGGCTCGCAGCACTGACTTGCTGCTGGAGGCTTTTTCTTTCTTGCCATATTTCATCTCAGCTTCACCTTGGGTATCAGTTTTGCTCTTGCAAACAGGTACTTCCTGAACTTTTCCATGGTAAGATGTCCCCACCCATCCTGTAGGTGCTATTAGAAAACTAGAGAAGGGCTCTCAGTGACCTGGCAAGGCACTTCATCCATTCCTGGGGCCTGGAAGATATGCTCTGAGCCAGCCCCTCTCTAGAACCATGGGCCTGATGCCATCTGCTGGGCTGGGCCTCTGAATAAAGAGGGATTCCATTATGGAAATGAGAAGCTCCAATGAACAGAATAGTTGGTGTGTTGCTCTATCAACCAGGGCCTGCAGCATCAGAAATGTTGAATATCACCACATATTTGGGGAGAACTCAGCAAGGCCTGTGTGCCAGCTCTTCTTGACATCTCTGTGTGTTCAGTGATAAAGACGTTCCTTTCCTCTGGGTGTCGGGAGGACACATGTGGAATAAAGGTCTTCACAATCGCCAAGATGTGGAGTACCCATCAATCCATGAATAGATTCACAAACGATGGTATATGTGTACCAGGGATACTATTCAGCCATAAAAGAAGGTGACGTTACATCTTTTGTATTAACCTGGATGGAGTTGAGGAACATTCTTCTAGTAAAATATCACAAGAATGGAAAAGCAAGTTTCCAATGTACTCAATGCTAATATGAAACTAATCGATAAACAACTGCCCATTCATGTGAGAGAAAAACACAACTGAATTCAAGTGGAGGGGCTCAGCACCCAAAGCACAGTGGTTAAGGCGCTGGCTACATGCACTGAGGCTGGTGATTCAAACCCGGCCTGGACCAGCTAAGCCACAATGACAAGTGCAACTGTAGTCCCAGCTACTTGGGAGGCTGAGGCAAGAGAATCGCTTAAGCCCAAGAGTTTGAGGTTGCTGTGAGCTGTGACACCACAGCACTCTACCAAGGGTGACATAGTGAGACACTGTCTCAAAAAAAAAAAAAATTCAAGGGGAGGAAAAAGCACAAAGTGAGGGGGTGTGGTGAGCTCTCACCTACTGGGCACAATGTAAGGATATACAGCACACCCACTTCAGGGAGGAAAGTCACACAATTCTTTGTTAGCCTGTTTCATGGGAGGAGGATGATGAGAGAGCCAGAGAGACCTTCCCAATTCTGGGGTTTTCTCAAATGCCAAGCTGCCATTTTTTTTTTTTTTTTAATTTCAGATGAATATGAGGGTACAAAGAATTAGGTTACATTATTTGCATTTGTAATTGAGCCCTTGACCCAGGAGGTGTGCTGTATACCCTTACATGGTGCCTAGTAGGTGAGAGCTGACTACACCCACTCCCTTTTTCCCTTTCCCTCCACTTGAATTTGTGTTTTTCTCTCCCGTGAGCAGGCAGTTGTTGATCTGTTTCATATTAGCATTGAGTACGTTGGAAACTTGCTTTTCCATTCTTGTGATATTTTACTAAGAATGTTCCTCAATTCCATCCAAGTTAACACAAATGATGTAAAGTCACCAACTTTAATGGCTGAATAGTATCCCTGGTACATAGATACCATTGTTTGTGAATCTAATCATGGATGGATGGGTCCTTGGGTTGATTCCACATCTTGGTGATTGTCAATAGACAAGGCGCTATGTTTTGGGATATGGCGTCCTAAATCCATCACACATTCTTTCACATGTCTCCCTAGATTTATTCACTCGTCTTATCATAACCCTAAATATTTTCTTGAGCATGCTTTGCTTGCAATTTGACAAAAAATACAAAGCCATTTTTATGGGTCTTGGATTTGGCTAACTGAAAGATTATGTTCTTCTTCTAAAAAGGTTGGAGATCATTTCAACCCAGAAAAAAAAGAATATTTACATAGAAAAGGAAATAGCTGAACACAGCACTTTTGCTACTTCCGATTCTTCTTTGCTTCATTGCCAAATAACACCCTGGATGGCCAGAAGGAAGTAGATCCATGCAATGAATATTTCACTTAAATTTAAACAAAGCAAAACAAAGACCCATGACAATTCTGGGAATCTAACCCAGTTTGACACAACCTAACAGGTTCATTAAGGCTTTATGCCCTTCATAAATTCAAAATAACTTATTTTAAAAAAAAGAACCGAGTAAGGCTAACTGTTCATCTTATAGTTCATATAATGAGTCATACATTATTTTATAATAGCAAAATAGGAGTTGACAGCTGTGTATTTAGGCAACTATGTCTAAGGGGAGATAATTTAAAACATGCTACACTTAAAAGAGATATCTTGATATTCTTCAGAGATCAAAGTCACAAAAATGTGAAATTATACTGCACCAAGAATGTTTAAATTATATTTTTAAGGATTATAAATTATAAGATTTTCACAAAGCCTCCTGGAAATCCTAGAATTTGTATTGGAAGCCATTCTGTGGAATTCCATAAAACACTTTAAAGGCAGGAATTTTCATAGGGCACTGAGGACTTCTGTAGGGTCCCGTAAAAGTGCAGTGTCCATAAAACATCGTGTTACTACATTTCCAGTTTATTTATCTTTGTGCCTTTCCTCCAGCTGTAACCTAACAATCATCCTATCTTTTCCTTTTATGACACTTTCTTGCATTTATATCTAGATGTAAATGTGTTCAGTCATTCTGTTTCCTTCTGAGGACCCTGTTATCCAAAAATAATATCTGAAATGGCACCAAGAAACACTTTTTAAAGCTATTAGTCAAAAGTGCCATGAGTCGGGAGCAAGCTGAACTGGAAATGTTTCTTAATAAAAAGATTAGATAGACACAAATTTCACAACAGCCTCTATAATTTTAGGAAAATCTCCCTGCATGCAAAGCACTGTGCTCCTCGTTGTCTCTGGCTGTCTCTCTGCCATGGGTTGGCTGGTAAAACACACTTTCTCTTGTCTTCCTATACCCATAAACTGCCTTAAAAATAACCCCCCTTTTTTTTTTATGTGACAAATCAAATTAAACAGATTCGATTAAGCCTAGGAAACCTGTTCTTTTTAACTGCAGCTGAGCTAAGATGGTACATGATGTGCTAAGGAGGCTGTAACAGCGTGCCACGGAATGAGTGGCTTAAACAGAAATTGACCGTCTTACACTTTGGGAAGCTATAACACCGGGGGTCAGTGGGGCCAGCTTTGTTCCTTCTGAGAGCTGTTAACAAAGATCTGTTCAGCGCTGTCACCTAGGCTGGCAGGGGACCATCTCCTCCCTCTGTCTCCTTTCATCACCTTCTGTCTGGTATGTGTTTCGACGCAGACGTATAAATGTCCCCTTCTTATAAAGATATCACTTGTATTAGATTAGGGCCCACCCTAATGACCCCATTTTAACTCGATTGTTTTTGTAAATACCCCTGAATACAGTCGTGTTCTGAGCCTAGGACCTAAAACATGAATTTTTGAGTCACCCAATTCAACCCACAGCACATGAGCTGACCTGGCCGCCTGACCACAAAAGCTGACCCTGGCCAGAAATATTATTAGGCATTCCTCTTCTGGAAAGTACCTGACAGTGTAGGTCCTGCAATTTGAGGGTCTGGGTTAGAATATTGCTCTAATACATGTTACCTGTTTGACCGGACCCTTAATCTCCCAAAGCCTCAGTTTCCATATCTGTACAATAGGAGTAAAGAAAGCACCTACTTCATTGGGTATTCTGAAGCTTAAATGATATAATTCACAAAAGTGATTAGTAACCAGAATCGATGTTCACTCAAACAGAGTACTTCTTCAGTATTATTGGCATCATCAAGTTGTCTGTCTGCTGTTATTATTACCCTCTTTTATTGGGACTTTTCCACCTTTTATCTATGTATTTTTAGTTCAGGTTGTTTTTTTGTTTGTTTTTGTTTTTTGTTTGTTTGTTTGTGGAGACAGAGTCTCACTCTATCACCTTCGGTAGAGTGCTGTGGAGTCACAGCTCACAGCAACCTGCAGCTCTTGGGCTTAGGCGATTCTCTTGCCTCAGCCTCCCAAATAGCTGGGACTACAGGCGCCCACCACAGCGCCCAGCTAATTTTTTAAAAGGCATTCTCTCGGACTAGTACAGTATTTATATATCTGTGGTACCTCGAGGAACTTTGAATGAAGGGTGCTATGTACCGTGCCTGAAATCTGCTTATATGTAGAAAACCAGTGGCAGTTTGAGTGACCTTGGTCCCTACTCCATCCAATAAGTACTTATGAAAATTCTGATTCCTTTGATGCCTTCAAAAATTATTTTCCCCACACAGGATTGGATGGGGAGGTAATTAGACTACAAATTGTAGTCCAGATCCTACTGTCTCTCTGTGTCTGGCTCCTCTTCTATACAAAAGGGGATGCCTAACCTGCGGCCAAGATTTTCTAATTTCTGGAATGGAGCAGGGCCAATTCACTTTCGAATAGTTGTCCATCCTCAGGAAGAGCGTAAGAGGACGTGGACGCTCAGGCTCAAAACTTGCCTCACTTGAATTGGATATTTTACTGCCAAAATCTTACTAGAATTTCCAATTCCTAAAAGAAAAAAATGGGATTTTCAGGTCCTAGGTCACTGTCTTCTTTTTTTTTTTTTAATTTTTATTAAATTATAATTGTGTACATTGGTGCAATCATGGGGCACAATGTGCTGACTTTATATACATTCTGAAATATTTTCATTGAACTATTTAACATAGCCTTCATGGTCTTTTTTTTGACCTTGGTGATCACATTTATTGGAAATGTTAGAGAAAAATAAAAATGACATTTAG
>CAUYON010019360.1:0-44937 GCA_963573935.1 Arctocebus calabarensis | reverse complement strand
CAGGTGCCCACAACAACGCCCGGCCATTTTTTTGTTTTTGTTTATTTGTTTGTTTTTTTTGGTTGCAGCCGTCATTGGTGTTTGGTGGGCCAGGGCTGGATTCGAACCCTCCAGCTCAGGTGTATGTGGCTGGCGCCTTAGTTGCTTGAGCCACAGGTGCTGAGAACTCCTTTTCTGTATTTTTAAGTGTGTCTTAACTATAAAATTAAAACATGGTTGTAAAAATAAAACACACTCACTGAAGAGAATTTAGAAACTTCAAAAAAGGAGGTTAGAGAGCTTTGATTTCTACCTCAGTGAAAGTCACCAGAAGGGGAGGTGGCTATTCCATAAAACGACAGCTGGGTCTGAGGTTGAAGGGGAAAGGATTGAAATCAGTGAAGTCAAATGTGGACATGTGGCACCTGCTCAGCTTTAGCTGGCCTGGGCCGGTTTCGAACCCACAAACCTTGGTGCATGTGGCCGGCGCTGAGCCCTACTCAGCTTTAAAATTACAGATCTCTGTAAATCAGCATAAATATCCCAAAAGACACGTGGCAAAGGACATTAACTAGCAGTTCCCAAAAGAAGAAATAAAAATGGCCAATAAGCATATGAGAAAATGTTGAACATCACAATAATCGAAGAAGTTAAAATAATGTAGCAGTCAGGCATGGTGGCTCATACCTATAATCCTAGCACTCTGTGAGGCCAAGGTGGGTGGATTGCTTGAGCTCACAAGTTCAAGATCAGCTTGAGCAAAAGCGAGACCCCCATCTCTACTAAAAATAGAAAACTGAGGCAGAAGGATCTCTTGAGTTGCTGTGAGCTATGACGCCACAGTACTCTACCCAGGGAGACAAAAAGCAATGTGGCACCCTCCCAGCTACCTAATTGTGGTATAACTCCCATCCCACCACCCTCCGGGAGAGTTCAGAGAGACTTTTAAAGAAACTATAATGTTCTGTGTTCATGAGGATACGAAAAAGCAATTCTCCTGCTGGTGGATGTAGTGACCAGTGTTCTGGAAGGCGTTGGGCCTTGTGTGTCCTCCCGCAGCGGGATAGAGAAGATGGGGCATTCACCTGTGGAGAGATTTCTAGGGGTTTTCATCTTCCTCATGCTCAGCTATTTTTTTCCTATGAAATGAACATGTTTTGTTTGTTTTTCAATGTGAAAAAGTATCAGGGTTCCTTTGAAGCTTGAAATAAATATATTTAGAGGGTATATTTTATAGACAAATTTATATAACTGATTAGATATGCCTTCTAGAACACTGGCCACCCAGCAGGAGGTTTGCTTTTTCTCATTCTCATGAACACAGAGTATTATCATTCCTTTAAAAGCCTCTCTGGGGCGGTGCCTGTGACTCAAGGAGTCGGGTGCCAACCCCATATACTGGAGGAGGTGGGTTCAAACCCGGCCTGGCCAAAAAACGCAAAAAAAAAAAAAAATAAAAATAAAATAAAAGCTTCTCTGAGGCTCAGCGCCTGTAGCTCATCGGCTAGGGTGCCAGCCACATACACCAGAGCTGGCAGGTTCGAACCCAGCCCAGGCCTGCCAAACAACAATGACAACTACAACCAAAAAAAAATAACTGGGCCTTGTGGCAGGTGCCTGTAGTCCCGGCTGTTTGGGAGGCTGAGAGGAGAGAATCGCTTAAGCCCAAGAGTTGGAAGTTTCTGTGAGCTGTGACAAGGGCAACATAGTGAAACTCTGTCTCAAAACAAACAAACAAACAAAAAGCCTCTCTGAATTCTCCTGGAGGGTGGTGGGAGTTACAACCCAATTTGGTGGCTGAAATGGCACTGCATGGTTGTTTTAACTAATAATTAATAAATGTATAGAACTGAATAACTTAAGAGATGTTTCAAACACATGTAAAAGTGAGAAACAACTTTTCTTTTTTAGCTAAATTCATAAACTCACAATGTAACTTGTGAAAATGAAAAGGTCAGCCCTTCCCAGGATGTGACCCTCTTGCAGTGGAACATTGGCTTGAGGGGACCCATCCTAGGGTGAGGACTCTACAAAAACAGGTGCCAGGTGCATTTATCCTCGTGCTGGTCAGCTGCTCCTGCGGGAATGGGAGTCCTCCCATAGCCTAGTGTCTTGTAAAATGCAGGTGACGTCAGCCTCCCATGCAGTTTGGTTAAGAACAACTGGTGAAATGTAAACTCTTGCTGAGGGTATAATAGAGTGTCTTTCCTCCAAATTCCAGAATAGGGGCCTTCCCTGCAACCTTGAGGATATCTGTAAAGCTTTGCAGAGTTAGCAGCCTCATGGTTCCAGGAAAGCCCTGCAGGGTCTGACCAGGAAGGGTTGGGGAGGATGCTGTAGCTGGTTGACCACCCTGGCTCGATGCTCTCTCTAGCCCCTCTGAAATCAAAGAGATTCTGCATCTGGCTAGGATGAATGAGCTGGAGGTGGTTCCCTTGGTTCAGACATTTGGACACATGGAGGTGAGTGGCAGGAATGGAAGTTACTGGTGCTGGGGTGGGATCTGGGACCCCCAGGCTGGCATGGGTTAGGGCAGCCTCCATCTGAGGCTGGAAAGAGGAGCCCTAGGGGCCAAGTGGATTTTTCTTTTTTAATTTATATTCATAAAAATATTGTTGCGTGATGTAAAAGACCACACTATGCTTTGCATTTTCTGTTTGCATTTTTTTTACTTTAATATTGAAAATAGTTTCCCAGGCCCCTAAGTGATCTTCAAAAGTCTTTTTCATGTCTGCATCAAACAAATGGAAAACAAATTAAACACAATATTGATTGAATGGCTCGCAGTTTCCACTTACTTCTCTGACCAGTGCCCAGAGGAGATTTATCAACAATCCTGCCCTGCTCGTCTTCCTACCTGTGCTGGGCAGAGGTGGCTTGGACACTGGGTGCTGCCCAGTGTCCGGGCTTCTTGTATGTAGCTTCTTGAAATGACCAACTGTTCCAGCACCATTTGTTGAAAGACTGTTTTCTTCATGAAATTGCCTTTCTACCTTTGTCCCATATCCCAAGGGTTGATTTCTAGACTGTCCTGTTGGATACGTGTGTCTTCCCTTTGCTAAACCACGTTATCTGTAGCTTCCTCATCAGTTCTGAAGTTAGGACGTGTGATGCCTCAGACTTTATTCTTCTCCTCCAAGGGTGGTTGGATTAGTCCAGTTGCTTTGCCTTTCCGTGTGTATTTTAGATTTGCTCTATCCATGTATCTGTAAAACCTTTCTAGGATTTCAACCTTCTGGTTAGGTTAAATCTGGAAATCAGTTTGTTTTCAGTCATGACACGATGTTGTCAGCCATTAGTTGTTTTTATTGCCCTGAACACGTTGTCTTTTTTTTTTCTTGGTGCTTTCGATATTTTCTCTTTACATTTGCCTTTCAGCAGTTTGATTATGATGCGTCTAGATGTGGCTGTCTTTGCTTTTATCCTACTTGGGCTTTGTTGATTGTAGAACTGTAATTGTTTTTCACCACTGTGTGAAGTTGTGGCTGTTTCTGCAGGTGTTTTCTCTGTTCCCTCCTCTCAGTTCTCCTTCTGGGTCCCCTCTTGTGTGACATCTCACAGGCCTGTTTCCTTTTCTTTTTTCTGTTTTTCAAATTGATAATTTTTGTTGCTATATTGTCACAACCAGTGAATCTAATGACATTTCAAATCTGCTGCTCACCACCCAAATGGATACTTTCCTTGAATTCTTGGAACTTACCTTTGAAATATTTGTCTGATAAATCCCACATGGGGCCACTTAGAGTCAGTGTCCATTGACTGGGTTTTTCCTGAGTCTGGATCCCACTTTCTAGTTTTATTTGCACATCTCAGAATTTTTGGATGTGAACTGGACACTTCAGATAATACATTCTAGCAAATCTGAATTTTTATTTTATTTTTTGAGACAGAGTCTCTCTGTGTCGCCCTCAGTAGAGTGTCGTGGTATCACAGCTCACAGCAACCTCAAACTCTTGATTCTCTGCCTTAGCCTCCCAAGTAGCTGGGACTATAGGCACCCACCACAACGCCCCGCTACTTTTTGTTGTTGTTGTCTTTGTCGTTTAGCAGACCTGCGTTTCAAACCTACCAGCCCCCATGTATGTGGCCAGCACCCTACCCACTGAGCAGTGCCAAGCCCTGAATTTTTATTTTCATCCCTAAATGGCAGTAGTAGTTGCGCTGTTCTCTAGCAAGTTGCTTGCGTTCCATCTGCAGGACCCATTGCCCCAGCTGTGGGCAGCCACTGGCACCTCTGCTTAGTTCGCTTGCTCTCCTGGGGTCACTACTTTTCCTTCATGCTGGTAGTCAGCCTTGGGTTTGAGAGAGGTTCAGCTCAAACACCTGGTACCCATGAGGTCTCCACACCTGCCAGGGGCTGTGAGGGGTACAGCCAGCCCCTGTGGCTGTCTCTGCTCACATCTGGCCCCCTCAGGTCCCCAAGGGTGTGGCCCGATCAGCCACAGGTGTGAGGAGAGCATGCATTGACCTCTGGGTCACCACAGGGGCTACACCTTATGACCAGCAGTGAATGGAGTGTTTTCTCCCTGTGTTTTTATCAGCTTCAAGTCTAGTGTCTTTCTTGGAGTTATGGTATCTTTCATGAATACTTTGACTGTATTCTTCATCTTTGATTGATTTCCAGAGCCCTGAAGGGCTGTTCTGTCCCTTTCTGTCCTTACTGTGCTGGGAAAGTGCCTGTCGGCACCAAGGCCTGGGGTGGCAACCTCTACCTGCAATTCTGGAGGCAGGTGGAGCTTGGCTTTGTACAGCCCCATCTCTCACTGGATGGAGGCAGAAAGTCGGGCCCGGCTGGGAGCAGGTCCCAGGTGTGCCCCTTGCACCCTGGAGCTCTGCCTCACTGAAGACTGGGGAGCCGCCCTGCTGCCCACTGGCTGATTCTGAGCAGAAGCCCAAGGCGGGTAGAAGGAACTTGGCCCCAGCTTCTCCTGACCTGGCCTCGAGAGTCCCCGTGTCTCCACAGTTTGTGCTGAAGCACTTGGCCTTCGCCCACCTCCGGGAAGTGGCGCCCTTCCCCAATACCCTGAACCCCCACGAGGCGGAGTCTCTGGCCCTGGTAGGAGCCATGATTGACCAGGTCCTGGAGCAGCACCCGGGTACCCGGCGGCTCCACATCGGGTGTGATGAGGTGGGTGCCCTTGACCCCAAATCCTGCCACAGTCCTCTTGCCTTGACTATCATACGAAGTAGTCCAAGGACCAAAGAATAAAGACAGTTTGCTGAGGAGACAGCCCCTGTCAGGGAGCCTGTTCCAGCTGCCTCCTTCAGGGGGACAGATGGCCTGGCATTAGGCAAACCAGCACAGTCTGCCGAAGACACCCCTATGGTCAGCCGAGACTGCCAGAGGTGGCCGTGCTGCCCCTGACAGCCCAGAGCCATCACCAGCTATGGGCAGGTTCCATTAGGAGAGGAAGGAAGTAAATCTGTATGTGTGTGTCAAAATACACATAAAACTCACCATTGTGACCATTTTGAAGTATATACTGTAGTACTTTTTGGTGTTTCAACAAAACACTGTAGGAGATGGACCCAGCATGGCTCCTAATTCCGCACAGCTGTGCAGTGTCATGCAGCCATCACCACTGTGTGGTCCCAGAGCCCATGTGGCACCCCAGACAGAAACTCATGTCCAGACTCCTGTCCTGGCAGCCACCAAATCTGGGCACTTTGCATAAATGGAATCCTACAATATGTGGCCTGAGTGTCTGGCTTCTTTCCCTCACACGAAGTTACCAAGATTTATCTATGATGAAGCCTGTGTCTTCTAAGAGAAGTTCTCTTCTCTTCTCATTCCCTTCTAAGAGAATAATAATAACCCCATTGCATGGACAGACTGCCCTCTGTTCACTCGTTTCTGCCTTATGTGACTCTGAGCACAGTTGCTGTGAACACTCAGAGGCCGCCCTGTGTGGAGTTGAGCCGCGTAGAAGAGGCTCCGAGCTTCTCCCTCAGCCTGCTCCCCACACACAGCTGCCCCAAGACTTGGGACGCTGTGTGGACCCCTAGACCCACCCGTGCTCACGGTGCTGGCAGCCGCTACAGGGGCAACTCAGCGTGTTCTTCCTTCCAGGTCTATTACCTAGGAGAAGGGGAGGCCTCAAGGCAGTGGCTGCAGCAGGAGCAGAACAGCAAGGTGAAGCTGTGTCTGTCCCACATAAGGGCAGTGGCCAGCCACGTGCTGACCTGGCACCCCTGCACGACGCCCCTGGTGTGGGATGACATGCTGCGGGACATGCCCCAGGACCAGCTCACAGGTCTGTTGCACAGCAGTGGGGGTGGGGTCCCATAGCTGCTCCCCAGCCTCTGACCCAGAGACAGACACTGTAGGAGACGGGCCCAACATGGATCCTAACTCCGCATAGCTGAGCTCTTGTGCATGTGCAAGCATAGCCCTGAGTTATGCCACTGGAGTCTTCACAGGGTCAAGTGGGAATGATAGGTATGGGCTGGAAAATAGCCACAGGCCTGCTGGGAGGCCTGGAGGGGCTCAGGGGCCATGGGGAGGCTAGACTCAGGGCCTGACTGTTGCTGCTCACTGGCCCATGAGGCTCATGTGTCCTGAGGCTGTGTTGTCCTGACAACTGCTGTGTGTGGCTTCTTAGTAAAATTGAGGTTAATTAGGATCAACCCCATTGTCTGTGTGTCCCGAGTGCACCTGGGTGAATTGCCCCCACAGACGGCTGGCAGGCAGGACAGTCTCCTCCTGAGCTATAGTGCCACCTGGGCACAAAATTGTGGACAAAGGGGCTGAGAAAAGGTGTTTGTTATTCCTGCTACGCAGGACATTGTGGACAGGGGGGCTGGAAAAGGTGTCGTGTGTGGCGTGGCATTTTCCCCAGAAACTTAGCACAGTGCTGAGTCTGTCCTTAAAACAATGGCAGTGTGCCCAAGGGGCTGGGACATGGCCTGCAAAGGACATCCCCTGTACTCACAGCCCACTCTTTCCACAGCATCGGGGGTGCCAGAGCTGGTGGAGCCAGTGCTCTGGGACTACGCAGCCGACCTGGACGTGCACAGCAAGGGTCAGTGCCAAGTTGTGGGGGTATAGCCAGCAGGGCCTCATGCCTGGGCAGGGCCCGCAACCCCAACTGCCCAGGTCAGCCCTGCCCTAGCCTCACTACCAACCTAACCTTAAGAGCCCCACAACCCCTGGACAGCTTTCTGCCCCTTGCCCAAGGTGTTTCCTGATGAGCAGCTGAGGTAGGGCTACTTGTAAACTGCTCAAGACCCTTTCCCACCAGGGTCTAGCATGGCAGTCATGTATCCCCCCCTCCCCCCCTCGGTCATCAGGTTTGGACAGGCACGTGGCCTAGGATCACATCCAGGACCCTGGTGGCCAGCAGTTTCTGCAGGAGCCACTCATGTGCCTGCTTTCTCACCCAGTGCTCCTCATGCACAAGTACCAGGAGTGCGGCTTCCGGCGACTGTGGGCTGCCAGTGCCTACAAGGGTGCCACGGGGCCCAGTCAGGCCCTGCCCCCAGTTGAGCACCACCTCAGGAACCACGAGCGCTGGCTGCAGGTGGCAGGTGGCGGGCCAGCAGGCTTGCTTCAGGGCATTGTCCTGACTGGCTGGCAGAGGTAAGCCCTTGGGCTGGCCATCCTAGGAGGCCAAAGGCAGCCCAGAGGGAAGCAGCTATTTGGGGTCAAGCCTCTCACACCCAAAGGGATGCCATTTGGTGCTCAGAGTGACAAACATGTGGCCCTTTCCCTTGTGTGCACCACACATAAAGCTGTTTGCCTCCTGGACGGCCAGACAGGGGACAAAGTTGGGTGGTTGGTGGGGGAGGCTGGGTGGGTGTCCTCAGAGCAACCCTTGATGGGCCAACCTATATTAGGGACAGCTCATAGCCTGTCATACATGTCCAGTGGCAGCAGCCAGCTCTGAGGAAACATCTAGAGGCCCCCAGTGTCCTGCTGTGGGTGGGGAGGGGTACCAGGACTGTACCGAGGGCCTCTCCAGGCTGTGACGTCAGGGACCACTGAGCTTCACCTGGGTGCTGAAGAATCTGAGGTCTAGCAGAGGAGGTGCCCACCCCAGCAGTGGGGACCCTAGAGTCCACCCTGGGACCAGCACTGCCCTGACCTTCTGGGGCCCATCGCCCTCCCTCCAAGGGCCATCCTTGGAGATGCCTTGGGAGGGCACAGTGACAGGGACTCCGCTGGCAGCAGAGCTGACTGCTCCCTTGACAGGCACGACCACTTCTCCGTGTTGTGCGAGCTGCTCCCCGTGGGGGTCCCATCGCTGGCGGCCTGTCTGCAGCTGCTCCTCCACGGTATGTCCCACCCAGAGAGACCTGGAGGGCAGACAGGGTCTGCACCTGGTGCTCGGCCACTTGGGCTGGACTGTCATCTTCCCCATGGAATGGGCTCAGGCCCAGCTCTGCCACCACCTGCTGTCAGCACCTCCAGACCCATGCCCTCAAGTGGACCCAGAGAAGAGCATGTCCCCAATGCCCAGTCACATGAGCAGAGGCAGGAGGAGGGAGGGCTTGGCGCAGGGAACCATGCCGCTGAGGCCAGGAATCTGCTCAGGGATGTGAGGGACATCTGAGGGACGCAGACACTGCAGTTTACAAAGGCCCATGTCATGCTGGGAAGCGAGAGGATACAAAATACCATGGTTCTAAACCATTTAGAATATACAGAAAGGTGTAGACCCATCTTCCCACACTGAAGAGATGTGTGCCAGCATGTTTGCTGCAGCCCTCCTGTAGTAAGGATGCCCTTCCTCCTGGCTATGCTGGGCTCAGCCTTTTGCAGAGAGTTTTTCTGGAACACTGACATGGCAGTTTGTCCATGTGGTGTCTGCTGGAGCCCTGGACAGGGAAGGGCCAGCTGCTGTCCGGGTGTTGGTGCTGCCAGCAGCACATTCTGATTTCTGTCAAAATAATGAAGACACTTCACGTTTAGTGAGAAACGGCAGGGATCTCGTGCCCTCCGGGCCTCTATGGGGTTTGGAGGTAAGAACAGAGCCTCCCCTTCCCCCCAGGCTTCCTCCCATTGCTTCCTGTGCTTGATTTCAGGAGGATTCTCCGAAGATGTCAAATCGAGAGTGGAGAACATTCTCGGGGTTACAGGTGTGGAAGTAGCCAGCCCTGTAAGGTAAGCTCCCAGCCTGCCCAGCTTCCCCCAACTCTTGAGGAGCAGCGATTCTCAGTGCAGCTCTCCTGCAGCGAGGGGGCCGGCTCCTTCCCTGGCAGTGACATCCTTGGCCTTGTCACACACTTCAGCCTGCATCTGCGCAGCTCTGTGGATGCACTGCTGGAGAGGAACAGGTGAGTGGTGGATGTGCCCACAACCCCCAGCCCAGGGGGAGCAACTGCTTCCCCTGCAGACTTTCTAGAAGGAAGACGTACAATGTCTATCAGCTTCTTAACAGCTCTGGGCCTGAGGTCACACCTGTCTGTGAATCTGCCCAGGTACGTGACTGGCTGGTTTGGTCCCTATCATCGCAGGCGGAAGCTCATCCACCCTGTCATGGTCCAGCATATCCAGCCCGAGGCTCTTAGGTAACCCCTAGGCAGCCAGACTACCTCCATGACACTCCCCTCAACCCACTGGGCTTTGCACTAAAATAAGCTTTCTAGGTGTGGCCTGCACTTTGATAATTCCCTCCCTCACTGAATAAGACCATTGTTTGCTAATGCTTCTCTTAAGGCAGCAGTTCTCAACCAATGGGGTTGCAACCCCTTTGTAACAATTAAAATACATTGAAGCAGTAGGAAGGTTGAGAACCATCACTTAAGGCAAGAGATGTCTGGACAGGTGCAGAGCTCAACTCTGAACTCACAGCACCTGGGCTGAGACTGACATACCATCCCCCACTGAGCACAAGATGCCATTTCATATGGGTAAACTGAGGCTTGCAGTGCTGGCCCATAGGGTTGAGTAAGTGCAGAATGCATGGAGGTGCAGTCCCAGGGCCCCCGAAGCATGCTCACAGACATACCCCCTCAGCCTCCTGGCCCAATGGAGCCCCCTCGTGCGGGAACTGGAGGCTGCCCTGCACCAGGTCTTCTACCCAGACGCTGTTCAGGAATGGCTGGAAGAGAACGTGCTCCCAAGTGTGCAGCGGCTACAGGTGCTGCTGCAGGACCTCAGCGAGGCAGCTGCTAACACTAACCCGCCTACCGGCCCCGGCTGGGACACTTGTCAGGACCCTTGAGGGGAGTGGTATGTGCATGGGCATCTGTGCAGGGTCCAGCAATCATTGGGAAAAAGAAAATATCAAAGGGAAAAGCATGTGGGACCTGCTCTATGATCTGCATGTAGAACTTTATTCTTAGAAATAAAAAGCAGTGTGGAGGCCAGAGGTTGCTCTTATGGGAGTGGCACAGACTTTTCATTATCTGCTTTACAGCAGTGTCAGGACCTGCCTTCACACCAGCCCTCACCCAGGGGTGGCACAGAAGGCACCGGGCAAGCAGCTCCCTCCTCACAGCCCCTGGGGAGGAACAGACCAAGTACCACTTACTGCGTTTTAAACTGAACTCTGCACCTGTGTGCCCAGCTAGAGGCAGGCAGGTTGGTAGTCCCTGCTAGGGCAGAGGGCTGTAGGCCCTCCTGCAGCACTCTAGTGCAGCCTTGCCCTTCAGAGGGGAGCAGCCAAGAGGGGGCTGGCCAAGGAGCCCAGGCTCGGAGGCCTGGGGGGTGACACAGCTGGAAGTCGGCTCCTCCTGCAGGTCTTCCCAGGTTTTGAGGGGCTGGAACCTCCTTTCAGAGGTGTCCCAGTTTTTAAGTGCTTCAGGATATTAGAATCGATTTCTTCTCAACTAGCAACTTCTATCCAGGCTGAGGGTGGACAGTGGAGGAACCCTTCTGCAGACAGTCTGGGCAGGGCAGTCTGTGTCCCACGGGCTGTGTCAGCAAGGGGGGGTTGGAGTACGGTGCAGTACAGTGGGGGCACAATACACCTTGTCAGCACCCACAGGAGTTTGTCCCCAAGCTGGCCTCTCACACACACTCAAAAGGTTCCCTGTGACTGGTGGGCTGAACTCCTGCAGAAACCTGGGGTTGGCAAAGCCTCTGGTTTTGGGAAGGCCAGGCCTAGGCCCCAGATCACAGAAAGATGGGCATCCTTTTTGTTTCACAGGCTGCAGGTGGGTCTGTCCAGAGCAGGGCATATCACCTATAACCCTGACACCCTGAACTGCCCTAGCTGAGCCACTGTCCAGGGGCACTGATTTGTAAGCCATGGCCATGTCTTCCCTTGGACATGGCAGCCCTCTCTTGCATCTTCTGACAGACACCCTACCCAGCCCTTCCTGACCCTCGGTGAAACTCCAGACTGTGGTATAGCACAGAGAGCAGAAGCTATGGCTTGAGGGGCAGGAGACAGACTTGGCTGGAGGTGTCATCAGCTCTGGTTTCCAGGGCCACTGGCCTCACTGTTGTTGCTCTGGGATGGCTCTGCAGGGCTCTCTAGGTGCTGCAATTCTAGGAAGCTGGTGACGAGCTTGGCGACAGCTTCCACGTCACTGGCAAGGGGCACCAGGAGGAAGGAAAGCAGGTCACCCTGGCAAACAACAGCACCAGCCCACAACAGCCAGCAGGACCCCTGACCACCCACTGCAGCAGCCCTGGGGCTCCCAAAGCAGACCGCTGCACTGCCCAGCCTAGTCCCCCTTTGAACCCCCCACAGGGTGGCAGCCCAGGCCAGATCTCAGCCCCATGAGGCCTCACCTACGGCGGCCCATTACTGCGCTCTGGGTGAGGGGGTGGGAGAACCCGGTTGCAAACCGCAGCACCACTGAGTAGCCCCTTCCGAAGTAGCGGACCTTTTCCTCCTCCACGTTCACATCTCGAATGTCACTCAGTAGGACCACCACTGTGGGGACACAGTGCCCCAGTCAGCCCCCTACCTGCTTGTGATACTTGGTGGTTGTGTCGGGGCCACTGGGGGCCTTGCTGTCATGTTTGCAGCAGGGGCAAACCATTTACTCTTTCACATCCAAGGGTGGGCCTTGGGACGGCTACAACTTTCACCACAGTGTGAGATCATCCAGGGGAGGATTTACTCAATGGACCCAGTGTCGTGGCCTGACAAATCACCACACACAGGCCTGCTGCTTCTGTGAGCTCTAATGTGCTAGACGGCCCAAATGTGTTTCATTTTCCCCTCGAGGCAAAAAGATGCCTTCTTGGCCCCAGGTTGGTGACCAGCCAGCCATTTCCTGTGGCCACTGAGGGAAACCACCTCCTCAGGTACCAGGTGGCCAATGGGCTGGCTGTGCAGGGGACCCACAACCAGCCCATCAGGAAGCATGTGGTCTACGTACAAGACCTCCCCAAGAACTGTGCCAGCCTAGACTGTGCTGGCGGCACCCTGGCCCCTTGAAAGATGCCCCCACTCCCTAAAGCCTACCCTACAGGCCTCTTGGCATCTATACAAAACAGCTACACACCCACAGCAGACGGAGGTGGAGCAGATGCCTGGGTGGCAGTGTCTCTGGAAGTCTGCTAACCACAGCCTTCCTGACCACCAGCCTCTCACCACAAGCCCCAGAGCGCTGATAGGAGCAGGCCTGAGATCTGGGAGAAATGGGTAGCCCTGCTCCAGCCCCACACCCAACCCCTTCCCCCCAAGAAGGACAGGAGCAGGGAGGTAGAATGCTATCCAAACAGGTGGCTCTGAGGCTGGGGGGCTTATACCCTGTCCCTCCTACCCTCCCAGTAGGCCAAACCTCTGCAGAACCTGGAAGTCTCCAGGACTCAGAAGGCCTGCCTAGACCCCACTGGGCAGGCCAGGTGCATTTGTGGGACCCTGCATCTGCCAGCAGGACACCACCTGGGTCACACAGCAGGTGACCTTGACCCATGGGATTTCCAGACCTCCCGTTGCCTGCAAGTGCCTGCTGTGCCCAGCCCACACCCTGAAACTCCCCACATCTCACCTTGGTCATGGCCTGCTCTAAACAGAGTCAGCAGCTTTTTGTAGAGGCTGAACGTCTTCAGAATGACTTTCCCAGTGTTCTTGTTGAAGATGGCTTCCTGGGAACCAACATGCACTGACCTCTTGCAAACCCGCGGGAGGGGGCCGAGTGCTCACTGGAGTGTTACCCCATCCCCACAGGGTACACGCTGGAGAACCAACCTCCCAGATGGAGCCCAGGGCCAATGCCTATAGAATGACCTGAGACTCCTGCCAGTGCTACAGGGACTCACCCCACTGCAGCAAGATACAACGTAGGACAGTGGCCCAGCCCCCCAACAAGGAAGCAGAGGATGGAGGGTCTCATAGGAACACACAGTGGATGAAGCCAGCAGCTCCAGGTATGAAGAATTTTGGTGAAAAACAGTCAAAACGAGGCTGAGGTAGGTAGATCCCTTGAGCTCTGGAGTTAAGAGGCTAGCCTGATTAAAAGCAAGACCCTGTCTCTACTAAAAATAGAAAAACTAGCTAGGTGTGGTGGTAGGCACCTTTAGTCCCAGCTACTCAGGAGGCTGAGGCAAGAGGATTGCTTGAGCATAAGATTCTGAGGTTGCTGTGAGCTAAGACACCACGGCACCCTACCCAGGGTGACAGAATAAAGCTCCGTCTCAAAGAAAAAGAAAAGTCACGAGCTTCTAGGAGAAAAACATCTTCAGGTATCTTGGCCCAAGAATGGTCACAAGTAGTGTTCAGGGGCCATATTTACCTCAATAGAAACAAGGAAGCTAGGACCAACATTTCAGAGTGGGGAGGAGGCATGAAGCCAGTTGGAACTGCATCCTGCTTTGATCCCACTGGGGGAAAGCCCAGTAGCCCCGAGCCCCACACTGCACCAGCCCCCTTTGCCTACTTCTCCCTTCACCCTCTCCAGCCTTACCTCCCAGTCTTCCAAGTTCTGTACAGCCACAAACAAGCAGCCTGTGACGTAGAAAAGCTTCCAGCCCAGACTGTCTGGAGGCAAACACAGGGCACCGGCCCATGAGTGCCCAGAAGATGTGTCCATGAGGGTGTCCTGCCCAGCACGGCCCTCCCCCAGATGTCACGGGGACGGTGGAGGCACAGGGTGGCGGTGGTGGGGGTCCTCTGCCATGCTGACAGGGCCCCAGGCAGTCAACTGTGCGGCCAGCCCTGCCTTGGTCCCTCAGAACCCCCATGGGACAGGCCTGCCCAGCTCTGCCCTAGGAGTCCATTTGAGGCAGGCAGATGGGTGCACACGGCTTTGCCTGTCTCTGTGGGGCTTGTGAGGTGGAAAGGTGGGAAGCATGGCTCATCATGCAGCAGGACCTCAGGCCAAAGCTAAGGAGCACCTTTTGAGAAATATTTCACGACATGAAATGCAGACTGAGTAGGAAGGTGCACTTCCAGGTGCCTGCACTGGGAGGTGGCTCCCTGCCCACCTCTGGGCAGAGGTGCCAGCCATTCCAATGGTCATGCCATGACCAATCACAAATGGTTTTTTTTTTTCTTTTTTTCTATTTTCCAAATAGAAAAGGAGGAAGTTGTGGTATAGGGGGTTACCTCCACTGTAGTAGGCAGCAGCCAGGCCAATCGACAGGATTCCTACAAAGAGAAAACAGGAGCTTTCTTACTGAGCCCAACAGATTGTAGCACCCTCCTCATTTTTGTGCAGTGGGCTCCAAAGAGCTGTGCCCCTTCCCACAGCAGGGATAGGTGCAGAGTCCCCCAGGTACAGAGTAAGGGAAATAGCAAAGCAGCTGGTTCAAAAACACAGAATAGCCAGGTGCAAAAACAGAATAGCTACTCAAGGAAGCTGATGTGGGAGAATCACTTGAGCCCAGGAGTTTGAGTCCAGCCCTACTCAAGGAAGCTGATGTGGGAGAATCACTTGAGCCCAGGAGTTTGAGTCCAGCCTGGGCAACACAGCAAGACACCATCTCTTTAACGCATACACATACACAGTACACACCATTTACAGTATTCACTGGACACATCACCATGTGAGGCTCTGGAGCTGCTGGGGAGTCAGATGAGTCCCACGTGGTGATGCCGAGCAGCACACAGTGAGGAACGAAAACAATACTGTGCACAGACTCCACACAGCACACCCCGGAGAAAACATGCATGTCAGGGAATGAATGGTCACAGAGATGCAGTGGGCAGAGGCACAGCAACCAGCTCAGCCGATGCCAGTGCAACCGCCCTGAGGGCACAGGAAAGGGGATGGAGGAGACAGAAAAGGGAACTTCTCAGTGGTCCAACACATAGGGTCAAACCGTGACTCAGAACAGCACACCAAGTGTTAGCGAAAGGATGTTAGCAATAGAAAAGACAAAAAAAAAATATGCCTTATGTATAAAACCATGTACATAGAAAATCTAAAAGGAAACAAGGTAATACAATCATTGCTATACTTCAAGGTAACAGAACAGAAGAGGAAATACTTCCTTTCATTTTCTTTTTTTTTTTGTTTTCTTGAGACAGAGCCTCAAGCTGTCACCCTGGATAGAGTGCCGTGGCATCACAGCTCACAGCAACCTCCATTTCCTGGGCTCAAACGAGTCTCCTGCCTCCGCCTCCCAAGTAGCTGGGACTACAGGTGCCCGCCACAACGCCCAGCCATCATTGTTGCTTGGTGGGCCTGGGCTGGATTCGAACCCGCCAGCTCAGGTGTACGTGGCTGGCGCCTTAGCCGGGTGAGCCACAGGCGCCGAGCCTCCTTTCATTTTCATAGGTAGGCTTTCCAGTGTTTTTTTTTTTTTTTTAGAGACAGGCTGTTGCCCAGGCTGGAATGCTGTGGTGTCATCCAGGCTCACTGCACCTCCAATTCCTAGGGTCAAAACAGTCCTCCTGCCCCAGCCTCCAAGTAGCCAGGACTACAGGTACCACCCTGCCTATCAGGGTTCGGTTTTAAGGAGAAGCATGGAAAGCCTTACCAACCAGCAGGGACCAGGACCGGATGCTGGGAGCCCTCTTCAGATGGAGGCAGGATCTGGTACGCATCTCCACCTGCATGTACATCCCTGGGATGTGTAGACAGCACTCTCAGCAGGAGACCAGGTCTGGGGAGGAACAGACACAGGTAGCTGAAGACCTGAGCCATCCCCACAGCCCACAAGCAGGGGTGCCTGCAGGCCCAGATACTGTCAGCCTGCCTAACTTGGTGTCTATGGTCAGGCAAGTCACTTAATCCTCCAGGGCCTCATTTCTTCTGTAAGGCAGACCCTCTTCTGCCCACAATTACACTACCTGCACTGGAGCTACTGGAAAGTGTCAGCTTCATGGTCATGGGCTGTCATACCTAGAAACCTAAGGAGCTGTTAGGGCCCTGTGGTTTTCAAGCTGCAGGCACCCTACCAGAGCCCCTCTTTCCCCTGTGCTGGCCTCTGCCAAGAAAGAGAACTGAAAGTCTCTTCACAGCTCCAGCCTGTGTGGGCACAGACTGAGGAAGTTGGCTCTATCTCTGCTGTTCTGCATCAGCTGAAAACCCAACAGACAGTCCAAAGACAGAGTCCCCAAAGGGCTGCTCTTCCACTAAAGAATTCTGCCACGGTCAGCAGCCCTGCAGAGTGTCCATGCACTCAGAATATGGCTCCAGGCACCCAGTTCTGGGCAGTAGCTCTCAGTTACTTCCCTATGGAGGAATGCAACGAAATTCCTCATGCCAAATAGTGGGTTCACACAAAAGACTCCTAGGAGTTGCTTGGTGACTCACCTCCTTCCTGGCCTCATTTACTCCAGAAACATCATTTCTCCTCCATGCACACACATGCACGCGCACACAGGCACACAAAGGCCCTCAAGTACACACGCGCACAACGACCGAGCACCTCTGCGCCCCGGGGGACCCCGAGCCCCCGGCGGCCGCGCGGCAGCTGGACCCGCCCGACGCCTGGTTCCCGGCAGCGACCCCGCGCGCGGTCACCGCTGCCTGCGGGAGAGTCGAGGGGAACGGCACGGGAGGAAAGAAGCGCGGAGCCTACCCCGCCGCCGCCGCCTACCGAAGACTAGCCTGAGCCAAGGCGGAGGGACGCGAAACCACAGACATGAGGCAGAGCGGACTTCCGGGACAGGGACCGGCGCAGGCGGACTTCCGGGGCCGGGCAGGGCGGGGCAGGGCGGACTTCCGAGATCCGAACTTACGACCCTCGAGTCAAAGTCAAAAGTAAGGCGGCGCCGGTGGAGTTGGAGGTTCCTGTGAGCTGTGACGCCACCACCATCTACCGAGGACGACATAGTGAGACTCTGTCTCAAAAAATAATAAAATAAAAAAATAAACAATCTGAAAGAATTATGAGACAACTGGGGAAACCTGGACAACTCGATATTTGATGCAATTTAGTGAGAGTAATTTTTTTCAAGCAGAATAATATTGTCATGTTTTTAAAACATTAACAAAAATATATACAAATGACAACCTAGGGCTGGGCATGGTGGCTCGCTCCTGTAGTCCCAACACTGAGAGGTGGAAGTGGTGGATTCTTGGAGCTCAGGAATTATAGACCAGCGCAAGAGACCCCGTGTTTACTAAAAATAGAAAAACTATTCTCTATTTTAGAAAATAGGCATGGTGATGGGCGCCTGTAGTCCCAGCTACTCAGGAGGCTGAGACAGGAGGCTCAATTAAGCCTGAGTTTGAGGTTGCAACATATAGAGACTGTCTCAAAACCACAGCTGGACACAGTGGCTCATGCCTGTAATCCTAGCCCTCTGGGATGCCAAGATGGGTAGATTACTTGAGCTCAGGAGTTTTGAGACCAGTTTGAGCTAGAGCAAGACCTCATCTCTTTTTTCCATTATTTTTTATTTATTTTTTTTTTCGAGACAGAATCTCACTTTATCACCCTCGGTAGAATGCCGAGGCATCACTGCTCACAGTCACCTCCAACTCCTGAGCTTAGCCGATTCTCTTGCCTCCGCCTCCGGAGTAAGCTGGGACTACAGGTGCCACCACAATGCCCGGCTATTTTTTTGTTGGAGTTTGGCTGGGGCTGGGTTTGAACCCGCCATCCTCGGTATATGGGGCCGGCGCCCTACTCACTGAGCCACAGGCGCCACCCAAGACCTCATCTCTTTAAAAAAAAAAAAAAAAAAGCCAGCGTTGTGACGGGCCTGTAGTCCCAGCTCCTTGGGAGGCTAAGGCAAGAGAACAGGTTTCGCCTAAGAGTTTGAGGTTGCGGTGAGCTACAACGTTACAGCACTCTACTGGGGTTGACAAAGTGAGACTCTGTCTCAAAAACAATAAATGACTACTTAAATTATCCTCTCATTCAGGCTGAAAGTTGAAGGGAGATACTCTCTGAGAGTTGCTTTCTGGATTGTACTGGTGTGTTTGTAAAAAGCTGGATGAAAGCTCTATAAGTATTTCCAATGGGAAAAAAATAGAAGAAGTTTCTAGAACTGGAATAGCCTTAAATATTTATTTGCCTTCCATGACCCCCAAAGGTGAGGATGTTTTCTTTGGTTTTTAAGAAAGAAAAGGTCAATGAATCCCCAACAGTTTAAAAAAAAAAAGAAAGACAGACAAGGAAAGCAATAGCACGCGGTGGCTAATGTCGGTAATGCCAGCACTCTGGGAGGCCAAGGCGGGAGGATCCCTGGAGCTCAGAAGTTGGAGACCAGCCTGAGCAAGGCTGAGACCCAGCTCTACTAAAAATAGAACGTTGTGGCCGGCTCCTGTAGTCCCACCTACCTGAGGTTGCCATTAGCTAGGCTGGGGACAGCACTGCACTCTAGCCACAGAGTCAGAGGAAGACTGTCAAAAAAGGGAGGGAGGAAGGAGAAAAGAAAAATAGAAGAAAAAAAGTAAAGGGTATAAGATGTCTGAGAACTCTGGCGTCTGACGTCGTCACCTAGTTTTTCTATCACAATG
This sequence comes from Arctocebus calabarensis, assembly GCA_963573935.1. Classification (NCBI taxonomy): domain Eukaryota; kingdom Metazoa; phylum Chordata; class Mammalia; order Primates; family Lorisidae; genus Arctocebus; species Arctocebus calabarensis. The sequence goes on along the minus strand of CAUYON010019360.1, from coordinate 26,196 downwards.
AACTCACGCAGGCTGTTCTTACCCCTCTTTTCAGAGCTTCCTATAATGAGCAACGCGGACTCCATACCATGTTTACACTTAACAAAGAGACCAACATTCCTATTATAGTCCTACGTATGACGTAAGTTTTGTTACATAAAGGAAATTTTTGGGAGAAACAGGGCTTTCTGCCTTGCCAAATAGAAGGCCCGAATGGAGCACCTGGCGGAAGCGCTCAGCTACGCCACGAAGCTCGCCCTCGTGCTCGACTGGGTCCACGTGGTCGCTCGAGCGGTCGCGCATGCTCGCTGCCGCCCCGCCGGGCTACGTGACACGCCGCGTGAAAGCGATGGCGGCTCTGTGCCTGCCTGGCCGAGCGCTCAGAATCCCCGGCTCGGGCTTTCCGGATAGCCCGCGCGCACCCCATTCCCTCGTGAAGCAGCTTAGCCGCCGTCTGCTGGACCGAGCGAAGCGAAAACTGTCGTAAATAGTGGCCCGGGGTCCCCGAGGCGTGGAGAAAGGAGAGCCCGGCAGAGGCCACACTCCGTTCAGCTCACTCCGATTGGCTCCAGCGCCGGCCCCGGCTCTTCCCAGGGCCCAAACAGAGCCGGGATGGGCCGCACCGCCCCCTGCACGCTCCTATTGGACCAGAGGTGTGGCTTGCTCTACGTCGGCGCTCTCATTGGCGGAGCTCGGCTGTTGAGGGTGGATCCGCGCCGAACTGGGAGAGTACAACAAAGGGTGACTGGCAGAGACGGTGGCGTCCGCGTCCTCTAGTGCTGCGGTTAGCTCCAGGCAGTGGCCTTGCGCCCGCCGGCTCCAGATGAAGTGCGAGCACTGCACGCGGAAGGTGGGCGCCACGCGCCTACGGAGTGGGCCGGGACGGAAGCCGGCGGGAAGCCCGGGGCTCCAGGGGGCGGGCCGGGAAGCCCGGCGCTCTAAGAGGCAGGCCGGGGCCCGGGCGTGGCGGACCGTGCCGGGAAGCCTGGGGTTCCAGGAGGCTGGCCGGGCCGGCCGCTCCCAGGGGACCGCGGGGCGCGGCGTTGGCTTTGATCTTTGGGTTTCGCAGCCCTCGCGGCGCTGGTGCGCCTTTTCCTCAGCCCTCAGGATATCTCTGAAACCAAAGGCTCTAGACACACAGAAAGACACCTGTGTCCCCACCCAGGGGCACAGTAAACACCCTTGTTGACGGGAGCGTGGCTGTAAGCTTCGCTGTGTGGGTCAGGACGCGTCCGGCGGGAGCGCGGACGGCCGGGAGCCCGGGCCCGCTCGGAGCACGCGCGGTGCCCCGGGAGCCCGCAGAGCTGCGGCTGGTTGCCGGGCCCCGCGCGTGCGGAATCCTGTGTCCTTCAGTGCATAGTGCATGTGCTTCTGTTTCCATAGAAAAGGTGGTTAACTATAGACGTGTGGTTAACCGGTCAGATTGTTTAAATGGAGAGAGTCAGGTCGAAAGTTGTTACTTAATAATGTTTCCTTGTCTATTTAAGGAATGTGTTAAAAAAACAAAAACAGATGACCAAGAGAATGTGTCAGAGGAGACGCCCGGTCCGGCTCCTGAAGACAGAGAGGCAAGTGGACTCCGGTTCGTGCTGGACTGGAGCAAAGCCCGTGTTGTCTGTTTTCATCCTGGGCTCTCCTGTCACTCGGCCTGCGGTTGCAGAGGAAACCCAAAGGCCTGAAGCCCCGGCAGGACGGGCCGTCGGCCGCACAGACGTGCTTAGAACACACTGAGCCAAAGCAGGCTGCAATGGGAGCAAAGAAACAGTACCGTAATATTTAAACATTAAATATTTAGTGGAAAGTTCCATTCTGTGAAATGGAGATTGAAATAAATAACTTATAAAGTTAGGTAAAATTTTATTCTGCTAGGTTTTATTCTAATTCATTTTTTTGTTTTTAAATTCCATTTGGCTAGTAGTAATGGTTCGTGTCTATATGGTACATATTCTGAATCTGGCACTGAAGAAAGTGCAGTCTCACTGCATGCTTGGGTGAGCATTTTAGGTAATCGCTACCATTATCTCCATTTTAGCACGAGGAGGATGTAGTGGAGGAAAGTTTAAAGTCACTTCTTCCCTTCGAAAGTACTGATACCGTAATATGAAGTCCAGTAGACTAATAGATGTCCATACAACAGAAAAACTCAATTCTCTTTGAGAGGGGGAGCAGGAAGGGGATGGATGAGCTCCCACATAATGGGCACAATGTAAGGGTATGTAGCACACTTCTTGGGTGTGGGATACAACTACAACAGGAACTTTACCTAACAAATGCAAACATTATAACCTAATTGTACCCTCATCATAATCTGAAATAATGAAAAATAAGAAAGTATTGGTACTGATTTTATAAATAGAGAATTACAGCATGGGGGAGGAGGCAGGTAATAGATTTTCTCTCTAAGTTTAGTAGTCCTCATGTGATGTTTAGAGATTTATCTGTTTCCCCCATCTGCTAGCACTCCATCGTAGAGACTATAGGGCTTAGGGAGCAGTGGGGCCTAGACAAGCACCCAGAGAACTGGCCACAGGCGGAAGAGAGGTCGGGAGCCCTGGAGCCATTTGGGGCCAGTGCTCCAGAGCAGCTGGTTCCTGGACTCCTTCCATTCTTGCCTTCCAGTTGTGTCACTTCGGACAGATAGCTAATCCCTGTGAGCCTCTGTTTCCTTATCAATGACATGAGGAGTTGGGTTACTTCCCTCCTAGGGCTGTGGAAAGATGAGATAATGGGGTGTGCATAGCCTAAGCAAACGCCCCAGAAGGTCAGTTGTTAGGGTGTTAGCAGGTGGGGAAGGATTAGTGGAGTGGGCCCTGAAGGGTGATGGGAGTGTAGGGCTGGGACGGTGGCACACCAGGCATGGGGAGGGTGTGGACAGACATGATCTGAGGAGCAGCAGCTGCTCACCTCCCTATAGAAGCACTTTAAAGAGTGTTTGTTGAAGAGTCTTTCCTGTCACCTTTCTTTTATAGACTGGAGAATTCCATAAGTTAGCTGATGCCAAGATATTCTTGAGTGACTGCCTGGCATGTGACAACTGCTTGACTGCAGAAGAAGGAGCCCAGCTTTCCCAGCAGAATGCCAAGGACTTCTTCCGTATTCTGAACCTTAATAAGGTACGGCATCCAAGGCCCTTGCTGATTTTGTGGATCTCACCTGGGAGAGGCATCTGGAGCTGCAGGCGAAGCCCGCGTTCCTTACGTGCATACAAGCCTCTACTTGGATATCAACACAGCATTCTGCCTTTTTCTCTGTGTCAGAATGTCCTCTACAATACTGTTCTTCTCCCAAGCCCCTCCACCAAGAATAAAATCCCTGCAAAGATTCACACTCCCTTGCTGATGCTTGGGCAGTGGTGGGGGCTAGCACCACTCACGAGGCTCCTGTGGCTTAAGGGGAGGTCTCCATCAGGGGAAGTGTTCATCTGGTGACGTCAAGTAGCAGGGCCCAGGTCATGTGGGTGCCCTGGTGCCTGAGCTGTGCTGTTCTACCTCCAGAGCATATTTTCAGAGATGGGGGTTGTATTCTAACTGGCCAGGTGAAGATTCTTCAAGAAAAGTATTATCCTAACCTCCCTCTTCCCACTCATCGCTACAGGCCTCCTATGTCCTATGTAGAACAGCCCAGTGTCACTTGTCTCTTGGGTAGACAGTTGAAAGGTAAAGGAAAGACAAGGCAAATGAGAAGGGAAAGTACTTGCTTACAATGCTTTCCTCCCAGGGGGCGTCTGTGGCTCATTGAGTAGGGCGCCGGCCCCATATGCCGAAGGTGGCGGGTTCAAACCCCGCCAAACTGCAAAAACAGAAAAATATCCATGTGTTGTGGTGGGCGCTTGTAGTCCTAGCTACTTGGGAGGCTGAGGCAAGAGAATCGCCTAAGCCCAGGAGTTGGAGTTTGCTGTTAGCTGTGTGACGCCACGGCCCTCTACCGATGGTGATGAAGTGAGATTCTGTCTCTACAAAAAAAAAAAAAAGACAATCAGTTATAATACATTCAGATGTCCACAATCTTTATATCTGCCCAAATAAGTCCTAATCTATCTGGTTTCTGTTTACTTTGATCCTTGGACTCAAGATCAGGATTTTAACTTAAAACATTAAACAAAGTAAGTACTGTAAAAAGCATGTTTTTGCATTATATTCATCTGCCATCTATAGTATTTAATATCATAGATTAGCTAGTATCAAATAAGGCAAAATGAAATACTGGATTAACCATGATACAAATTTGTGTAATAAGTACACCTAGTTTTTTTCCTTAGAAGAGCTGCATTTTTCTTCCAGCAAGTAGTATCAAAAATGTTCTCCCTAATAAGTACAGCAGGCCCTCGGAATCTATAGGTTCCACATTAGCAGATTCAACCAACTGGATCAAAAACATTCAGGAATAAAAAGGATGGGTACATTTGTCCTAAATTAGTACAGACATTTTTTGGTCATTATTCCCTAAACAGTATAGTATGAGAACTATTTACATAGCATTTACACTGTGTGAACTATTCTAAGTATTCTATTTTTTTATTTATTTTAATTTTTTTAATTAAATCTTAACTGTATACATCAATGCATTTATGGGGCATAATGTGCTGCTTTTATATACAATTTGGAATGCTTGTATCCAACTGGTTAACATAGCCTTCATCTCAATTATTGTGTTAAGACATTTATACTCTATTCATAATAGATTTGACATGTACCCTTGCAATATACCCCATAGGTGAGGTCCCACCAATTACCCTCCCTCCACTCACCTTCTCCCCTTCTTCTCTTCCCTCCTTCATTCTGGAGTATAGTTGTGTTTTATCTTTCGTATGAAAGTGTGGGTGATTATAAATTGGTTTTATAATAGTACTGAGTACATTGGATACTTTTTCTTCCATTCTTGAGATACTTTACTAAGAAGAATATGTTCCAGCTCCATCTACGTAAACATAATATTCTAAGTAATCTAGAAATGATTTAAAGTGTTTGGGCAGATGTGCACAGGTGATATGCAAATACACCAGTTTACATAAGGGATTTGAGCCTCACAGATTTTGGTGTGTGGGGGTGTCCCAGACCCAATTCCCTATGGATACTGAAAGATGACTGTATATTCCCAACTCGGCACACAAATGACACCCTCCATGTGCTCTTTATTCTTATGTAACTGAGGTGTGGCCAACAATTCAGAAACACGGAGATGAGGAACACAAGCAACAATTCCCTCCAGATCTGAGGATGGAAAAAAGTCTTTCAAAATTATGGCTCACTGTCATTCTGGGCTAATTTCTAGGACTCACTCTACTAAAAGGGACTTCTTTTTAGGCTAATCTAACTGGTGTAAATTCACAAGAGGGAGGGAAAGGGAGATCGTAGTGTTCTAGCTGTAAAAAGCGAAAAAGCCAAAAAGCCATGACATTAGGTAAAGATTTCCTTTTTTTTTTTTTTTTTAAATAAAAACAGAGTCTCACTTTATCGCCCTCGGTAGAATGCCATGGCGTCACACTGCCCACAGCAATCTCCAACTCCTGGGCTTAGGCGATTCTCTTGCCTCAGCCTCCCGAGTAGCTGGGACTACAGGCGCCCACCACATCGCTTGGCTATTTTTCTGTTTTGCATTTCGGCTGAAACTTGAACCCCCCACCTTTGGTATATGGGGCCGGCGCCCTCCTCGCTGAGCCACACTCGCCAACCTAAAGATCTCCTTTTAAAAATCTAGAATTTGGCTCAGTGCCTATAGCACAGTGGTTATGGCACTAGCCAAATCCACCCAGGCTCTTCTGTTCGAACCTTGCCTGGGCCAGCTAAACAACAATGACAACTCCAACAAAAAATAGCTGGCTTTGAGGGGGTGCCTAAAGTCCCAGCTACTTAGGAGGGTAAGGCAAGAGAATGTCTTGAGCCCAAGAGTTTGAGGTTGCTGTGAGCTGTGACACCTTGGCACTCTACCGAGGGCAACATAGTGAGACTCTGTCTCAAAAAAAAAAAAAAAAAAAATGGCCGGGCGTGGTGGCTCATGCCTGTAATCCTAGTACTCTGGGAGGCCTAGGCAAGGGTGACATGGCCGCTTGGCCCTGCAACATCCCCTTAGCCCAGGGGTAGGAGACTGAGGGAAGAATGGGGAGACAGAATAAGAATTTACTGAGCTCATATTGTGAAAAATTGTTTGCTTATCTGCTAACCGCAAATGCAAAGTCTGCTTCTGTGAAGGTTGGTTAGTCTGACTGACTGCTTGCTTGCTTACATCGGGCCAACCCTATAAAAACCCCCAATTCCGAGCTGGTTGCTGTTGTTCTCCCCTGATCTCTCTGAGACCTGCAGAGACAGCTGCTGGCCAGCTAATAAAGACTCCATTCAGAAACTTCTGATTTGGACAGGTGGTTCCCTTCTCCTGCCATAACAGATGGATTGCTTGAACTCACAAGTTCAAGACCACCCTGAGCAAAAGCGAGACCCCATCTCGACTAAAAATAGAAAAACTGAGGCAAGTGGATCATTTCCCAAGAGTTTGAGGTTGGCTCAGCTCCCCGTATCAGATAATTGAGTTTTGAATATGTGAAACTTTTCAACAAAGTATTGCACGTTATTATCAGAGTTTGTTATGAAGGGAAAATCTATCACTTTGAGAAAGGTAAGTAATAGCCTTTACCTAGAGATTGTTACATCAAAACTGTTGTTTCACATGTAATATCAAAGATTTTAATGAAGTATAACAATATTAATTAATACTGACATTCACTAGAATAATAACCCTAAGAAGAACAAGAAATACATTTCATAAACAGCAGCACAAAAGTGCATGAATATTTTCTGAGTTGTCTATTGTTTATCTATGTGAGTATGTATGTATATGTGCCTGCCACTTACCAGATATTTGTTTTGTATGTGTACTAGAGCTCAACTTCATTGTAATATAATTATAGTCCCCTGATTTAATAACTGTTCTGACATCAGAGTGCCATACTATCTTCCCTTTCTCTTGCTGCCTCTGACATATGCATAGAGGAAAGGCTATTTTTACCATACTACCTTTTTTCAAAGAGGACAAACTGTTTTCAGCATACTTTTGGATTATCTCAGGGTCACCAGTACATTACACACACATACACACACAAATATATATATACACACATAGGTATTTATATATGTACATACACATGCATGTATATAAGTACACACATACACACAGTAGAACCTCTGCAGTTGACAACCTCCCTAAATTGACCACCTCCATAAATTGAACAAATTTTCATAGATCAAACATGTATCACATGTATGTATTGGTACAGTAGCTCCTTCCTTATGTTGTGTACCTTCATATGTTGACCAGTTTGTTACAGTCCCTTGGGTGGTCAACTTACAGAGGTTCCACACAAACAAATCAACATAACTCATTCCTTTCTCAGTAGTACTAGAGTATACTCTAGGCCTTTGGAAGGCATTCTTCATTTATGGTCCTGTGGTTTCCTTTTCTAGCATTAAATTTTATTGTAGTTTCCATCTCTTTGTCAAAATTACCTACCTGCTCTTGTATGTTGTCTAATTTTTCTGCTAAAGTCATTTATAGGCATCTGGCATTTTTGTGTCTCAGTTAAGCAACTGCTCAAGTCTTTGTTTCTCTCTGCTGCAACCTAGCTTTTCAAATTTTTAGGTGCTTTCCAGTCCTGTGAACTCATATATCTGACACATTCAAGGCATTCCTCCCTTATGGCTGAGATCTGGACAAATCAGTTCTCCTTTATGTGCCTCAGTTTCCTCATTTATACAAGGTGTATAATGATGGTCATTACCTATAATGCTTTTTGTAGGCATTTTCTGAGTTGATCCATGTCAGTTACTTAAAACAATGTCAAGTATTCAGAGTAAGTAAGCAATATGTAATAACTATCATAATCTATTTTACTAGCATTATTATAAATAAGAATATAAAAATACATGTCTACATTCTTTAAAAGAACCTCAAGAAGGATTATAGCTCACAATAAGGCAAATAAACCTAATAATTTAGCTGAAAGAGATTCAGCTTTGATGTGATGGGTATGTGGGAGTTCCTTGTACTATGGTTGTATAAACTTTCTGAACTCTCTGTACTCTCTAATGAAAACATTTCTGAAAATTTTGACACCTCCAGCCTCCATCGTCCTATCAAATGCCTGACATAACTTAGATGAAACATTTTCTAAGTGTTGAGTTCCCAAGAAATTGCTTTTCCATAACGAAAAAGCTCCCCAAATACTTACTCCACCCCTAGATTTCCTCTGATGGAACTTTTAGAATCTGGAACTTAGCTGAAATACTACCAACTGGATTTTTTTTGTTGTTATAGTCAAAGGTAAAAGTTATACACAGGATGTATAAATATATAAATATTCCGTAGAGCAATTACAATTTAGGAGAGTACTAAATGCACACACATTCTCTTTACCTGTTCTCAGCTCATAACGGCCACTGTTGCCCCAACTTCCGTTTCCCTGTTACACTGGAGGTGATTTCATTTGTGACCTATCATGCATTTTTGTTGTTGTTGTTGAGACAGAGTCTCAATAAGTCACCCTCGGTGAAGTTCTGTAGCATCACAGCTCACAGCAACCTCAAACTCTTGGGTTTAAGCGATTCTCTTGCCTCAGCCTCCCAAGTAGCTGGGACTACAGCTGCCTGCCATAACGCCCAGCTATTTTTGGTTGCAGTTGTCATTGTTGCTTTTAGCTGGGTTGGGCTAGGTTCAAACCTGCCACCCTTGATGTATGTGGCTGTCTCCATAACCACTGTGCTACAGGTGACGAGCCCCATCATGCATTTTTACCCAGAAACTATTCTGAGTTCTCTAGGCAGTAGAATCCCAGTTACCTCCAGAAGAAAAGAAGTCCAGCAGTTAATTCAGCCCTAATCATGGACAAAAGCAGTGCAGTTTTATATTTGTTGTGGCTTCAATGTTTCCCCCAAAGTTTATGTCTCTTAAGCTTAGAAACTTAAGCCTCAATGCAATATTATTTGGAGGGGGGATACTTAAGTGATTAGGTCATGAAGGCTCTGCTCTCATGAATGGACTATTGTCACTAACACAGCAGTGGGTTCATTATTGAGAAAGTGGGTTTGGGCCAGGCGTAGTGGCTCACGCCTGTAATCCTAGCACTCTGGGAGGCCAAGGAAGGTGGATTTTCTGAGTTCACATGTTTGAGACCAGCCTGAGAAAGAGGGAGACCTCGCCTCTAAAAATAGGTGGGCGTTGTGGTGGGCGCCTGTAGTCCCAGCCACTAAGGAGTCTCAGCCAAGAGAATCGCTTGAGTATAGGAATCTGAGGTTGTTGTGGGCTGTGATGTCAGGGTACTCTTACCAGTGAGACTCTACAAAGTGAGAATGTTTTTAAAAAAAAAAAAGAAAGATTTTCTGTAATGGCTGCACTAGTTTGCATTTCCAAATACTGTGTACGAATGTCTTTTTTCCACACCTTCACCAATACTTGTTATCTCTTGCCTTTTTAGTAATGGCCATCCTACCAGGTGTGGGGCGATAGTTCATCGTGGTTTTGGGGGGTTTTGCTGTTGTTTGTGTCTGTGTGTTTGTTTTAGAGATAGGGTCTTGCTCTGTTGCCCAGGGTTACAGTTCAGTTGCATCATCATAGCTCACTGCAGCCTCCATCTCTTGGGGTGAAGTAATCCTTCTGCCTCAGCCTCCTGAATAGCTTGGACTACAGAGGTGCACCACCACACCTGATTATTATTTTGTTAATTTTTTGTGAAGACAAAAAATAAAAATTATGGTCTCAAACTCCGAGCCTCAAGTAGTCTTTCTACTTCAGACTTTCAAAGTGCTAGAATTACAATTATGAGCCACTGTACCTAGCCACATTGTGGTTTTGGTTTGCATTTATTTCCCTGATGATTGGTGGTGTTGAATACCTTTTCAAATACCTGTTGGCGAATTGTATGTCTTCTTTGTAGAAATGTGTATTCAGGTCCTTTGCCTCCTTTAAATTGGGTCGTTATTTATTTACTATTTATTTTTGCTTTTCAGTTTTTGAGTTCTTCATATGTTTTGAATATTAACTCCTTATCAAATAAGATACATGATTGGCAATTATTTTTCCCAGTCTGGAGGTTGCCTGTTTTGTTATTGTTGGTTGTTTTCTTTGGTTTGCAGAAACTTTTTAGTATGAGGTAGAGCCATCTATTTACTTTTGATTTCATAGCCTGAGATTTTGATGTATTATCCAAAGACTCATTTCCATCACCAATATCAATAATCTTTCCCCTTTATTTTCTTCCAGGACTTACATAGTTTTGGAGTTTACATTTAGGCCTTTTATCTATTTTGAGTATATGGTATAAGATAAGGATTCAATTTAATTCTTTTGTATATGGATATCCAGGTTTTCCACCACTATTTATTTTTTGAGACTGAGTCTCACTATGTTGCCCTTGGTAGAGTGCCATGGTGTCACAGCTCACAGCAACCTCAAACTCTTAGGTGTATGTGATTCTCTTTGCCTCAGCCTCCCAAGTAGCTGGGACTACAAGCATGTGTCACAATGACTGGCTATTTATTTATTTTTTGTTATTGTTGTTGTAGTTCTCATTTTTATTTGTCAGATCTGGGCAGGGTTTGAATCCCCTAGCCCTGGTGTATGTGTCTGGCACCCTAGCCACTGAACTATAGGCACCGAACCACCACCACCATTTATTGAAATATTCTTCAATTGTGTGAAGTTGCAGAGCAGCATCAAGGAGGAGGAGAGAGAGAGAGAGAAATGGGGGAAGAGAGGAGAAAGAGAGAAGGGAGGGAGAGAGAGAGAGAGAGAGAGAGAGAGAGACACGAGACACGCAGGAGAAGGAAGAGAAAAGAGAGACACATGGGGAAGGAAGAGAAAAGAGCTTTTTTTTTTGAGACAGATTCTCACTATGTTGCCCTCAGTAGGGTGCCGAGGTGTCACAGCTCACAGCAACCTCAAACTCTTGGGCTTAAGCTATTCTCTTGCCTCAGCCTCCTGGGTAGCTGGGACTACAGGTGCCTGCCACAATGCCCGGCCATTCTTATTGTTGTAGTTGTCATTGTTGTTTGGCAAGCCTGCACTCTAGCCGCTGAGCTACAGGCGCCAAGCCTAATTGTGTATTCTTGGTGTCCTTGTTGAAAATTAGTTGAAAATTAGCGCCTGTGGCTCAAGGGGCTAAGGCGCCAGCCACGTACACCTGAGCTGGCAAGTTCGAATCCAGCCCCAGGCCGCCAAACAACAATGATGGCTGCAACAAAAAAATGGCTGGGCATTGTGGCGGGCGCCTGTAGTCCCAGCTACTTAGGAGGCGGAGGCAAGAGACTGGCTTGAGCCCAGGAATTGGAGGTTGCTGTGAGCTGTGATGCCACAGCACTCTTCCCAGGGTAACAGCTTGAGGCTCTGTCTCAAAAAAAAAGAAAATTAGTTGACCATGTGTGTTTGAGTTTATTTAAGAACTCTGTACTTTGTTCCATTGGTTGATGTTTCTGTTTTTATGCAGTTTTGATTACTGTAGTTTTGTATTAAAATTTGAAATTAGGAAGCATTATGCATGAAACTTTGGTTTTCTTTTTCAATTGTTTTGACTGTTTGGGGTCTTTTGTATTTCCTTATGAATTTTCTTAATTTATCTAAAAAAAAATTGGAGTATTGTTAGAGATTGCAGTGAATTTGCATATTGCTTTGACATTCTAACAACACTAATTCTTCCAACCATGAACACAGGATGCCTTTCCATTTATCTGAGTCTTCTTCAATTTCTTTTGTTAATGTTGTATAGTTTTAAGTGTATGTATCTTTCACCTTCTTGGTTAAATTTATTCCTACATATTTTATTCTGTATGTGATCACAACCTGTGTTGCTTTGTTTTTTTTCTTTTTGTTGAGACAGAGTCTCATTATATTGCCCTTGATAGAGTGCCATAGTGTCACAGCTCACAGCAACCTCAAACTCTTGGGCTTAAGCGATTCTCTTGCCTCAGTCTCCCAAGTAGCTGGAACTACAGATACCCACCACAATGCTTGGCTATTTTTCTGTTGCTGTTGTCATGGTCATTTAGCTGACCCAGGCTGGGTTCCAACTTGCCAGCCTGGGTGTATGTGGCTGGCACCCTACCCACTGAGCTACCGGCCCTGCATCTTGATTTGTTTTTTTGTTTGTTTGTTTGTTGTTGTTGTTTTGAGACAGAGCCTCAAGCTGTCACCCTGGATAGAGTGCTGTGGTATCACAGCTTACAGCAACCTCAAATTCCTGGGCTCAAGCGAGTCTTTTGCCTCTGCCTCCCAAGTACCTGGGACTACAGGCACCCACCACAATGCCCGGCCATTTTTTGGTTGCAGCCAGCATTGTTGTTTGGCGGGGCTGGGCTGGATTCGAACCCGCCAGCTCAGATGTACGTTGCTGGCGCCTTAGCCCATTAAGCTACAGGTGCCAAGCCTTGATTTGTTTTTTGAATAAGTCATTATTAGTGTGCAGAAATGCAGTCCATTTTGTATGTTTATTTTATATCCAGCAACTTTTCTGAATTTTTTAATTAGTTCTAGCAAGATTTTTTATTTTTTGGTGGCGTCTATCTGGTTTTCTACATATAGAATCCTGTTATCTGAGAAAAGATATAATTTTAGTTCTTCCCTTCTCTCTCTCTCTCTTTTTTTTGAGACAGAGCCTCAAGCTGTCACCCTGGGTAGAGTGCCATGGCATCACAGCTCACAGAGCAACCTCCAATTCCTGGGCTCAAGCGAGTCTCCTGCCTCTGCCTCCCAAGTAGCTGGGAATACAGGCGCCCGTCACAATGCCTGGCCATTTTTAGGTTGCAGCCACCATCATTGTTTGGTGGGCCCGGGCTGCATTCGAACCCACCAGCTCAGGTGTATGTGGCTGATGCCTTAGTCCGTTGAGCCACAGGCACTGAGCCTCTTCCCTTCTCATTTATATGCCTTTACTTATTTTTCTTATTTGATTGCTTTTGCTAGAAATCTTGCAAAGTAAGATTTCTTGTAAGTAGTAAGGTGGGCATCTTTGCCTTGTCTTGGAGTAAATTTTTCTTAGATCTGAGAAGAAACATTTGTTTTTTTCCTCATTGATTATGATAGCTAAGTGCTTTTTTTTTTAGAGACAGAGTCTCACTTTGTCACCCTCAGTACAGTGTCATGGCATCACGGCTCTCAGCAACCTCTAGCTCTTGGGCTTAGGCTACTCTCTTGCCTCAACCTCCCAAGAGGCTGGGACTATAGGTGCCTGCCACAGTGCCCGACTATTTTTTTGTTGCAGTTTGGCCGGTGCCAGGTTCAAACCTGCCACCCTTAGTATATGGGGCTGGAGTCCTATTCACTGAGCAACAGGTGCCACCCGATAGCTATGTGCTTTTCATGGGTAGACTTTATCATGTTGAGGAAATTTCCTTCCATAATTAAATTGTTGAGAGCATATAATAAAAAATAATGTAGAACTCTTTTTTCTGCATCAATTGGGATGATCTTTTTTTGTTAATATGATGTATCACAGTGATTGCTTTGCATAAGTTACACTAGCCTTGCAAGATTATGATGTGTAATTACTTTGATGTGTATGTGTTGTTCAATCAGTGTGCTAGTATTTTGTTGAGGATTTTTACGTCTCTGTTCATCATAGATAATGGCCTATAGTTTTTCTTGTTGTGTCTGTCTTACTTTCTTATCAAGGTACTTTGCCTTCATAAAATTTATTTGTAAGTATTGCCTCTAATTATATTTTTTGGAAGAGTTTACAAAGTATTGTTATTTATTCTTTTTGATATAATTTATCTATGATTACATCTGGTCCTGGGCTTTAATTTGTTGAGAGGTTTGCTGCCTTCCCGTCCTTCTTCCCTTTCTTCCCTTCCTTCCTTCCTTCCCTTCCTTCTCTTTCTTTCTCTCTCACTCTTCCTTTGGTATGCAGCAGATTTGTTTCACATGCAGCACTGGCAGCACTGACAGGACCAACCATGGCATTAGGATGTGGCTCCCTTCCATCCCCATTCTGACTTCACAGCCCTGGCTGCCATGGGGAGGAGTACAGCGCTCGTTTGTAGGATAATATTATGATCAGTTGTGGGCCTAGACAGCCTACGGCATCTCACACCAGAGCCCAGAAAGGCTAGAGTGTTTAAAATCCTCCTCCGAGAGAGTTCTGATTTCTGATGAGAGAGGATAACCTGGAAGAGTATGTTCTGATCTAAGGATAAAAGGCTTCTCACAGAAACTCAAGGGCATTCCTGCAAAGTCCTCCCCATAGTAACTAGGCTCCGAAGAATTTGTAAAATCCTAGCTTCCTGGAACCTTGGAACTAACTCTTGCTTCTCCTTCTGTAAACTCTGCACATGCTTTGAACCCTCCAATGAGGGACAACATAATAATTCCTTTGTCTTCCTACTTGTGAATCCTATAAAAGGATGATCAGGGAGCTTGGCCATCTTGGACAAGTTCACTGAAGCTCCACCAGCTGGAATAAAGCCCCTTCCTCTTTCAAACACAGGTATTTTAATGAATCTTTCTCTCCACTTGGCCGTGTTTTCCTGCAACACTAGGATTCCCCAGAGGCTGAGGTCCTAGCCCAGCAACTTCGCAGCTTTGTTTTCAGTTATAGTAGTTGAGTTCCCCTCTTATTTGGGGCTCATAATGGGAAAAGGCCCAGGAAGCTGTTGCAGAAAGAGGGCTTCTGGGGTTTTTGCTCATCCTTCTTCACCTAGTGCCTGTAGAGCCAGAAGGCACAGAAGTCGATGAGGTGTAACACTGATGGCAGCATGTAAGGATCCCTCAACAATGTACTCAGTGGACATACACGATGGGTGCTTAAGGCTACTCCTCCAGCAGCTAGCACTCTCTACACTGCAATCTGGAATTGCTGGCAAAAATGTGTGAGGTTCCAGGGTTGGCTGCCTTCACAACACTGAATGAAGGGGTGGTATAGGGCCTGTTCAGTTGTCAGATGATCCTCAGGATCGACCTGCAGGATCAACCTTGACAACATTTGAATGTTCATCCCACTGGGGTGGATTAAACTGGTATTGGCCCTCCATGATCATGCAGAACATCAGGATCTGGTGTAGGTGTCAGAAAGGTGGCAAGCCAGCTAGGAGTATGAACAAGATCACCCCTCAGGCCCAGAGGTCGACCTTGTTGTCATAGCCTGGGTGGGTTTCATCCATCAAGGATTTAAGGATCTCTGTTGCCAGATACCATGTGGTACCGCACAATTTTTAAAGCTTCTTGCCAGAGAACCCAAAATCTGAAAGTTGGGTCTGCATATTGTCATCTGTTTTATTGTCAACAAGACTAAACCAACCATTAGTTTTGTTGATTTTTTTTTCCCTAGGAGATTATTCTCAGGCTTAAGTGTCAGTACACAATGTTGTTGGCATAGAGAAAGCTGACAACTTCCAGCAGAGACCTCCTGATGGACCTGGTTTCCTTTTCTGAGAGAGCCACCTTCTCTGTCAGATAGTCAAACAGCTCTCCCTTCTGCATCAGGTCAAACACCAGGAACAGGAAGCTGGAAAACTTGTAGGAATGGATGAGAGTGATAATGTGGGGGTGGCTAGTGACCTTGTGAGGGATATGTGTCTCTTGCTGCGTGGCTTCCCACACCCCCTCCAGCTGATCAAGACTCAGCTGCTCAGCTATCACTTCCATTTTCTTCATTGCAAACTCCTGGTCTATAGCTAGATGAACACAGCAGCAGATCACAAAACTCACTCCTCTGCCAATGACATCCTTCAGGTAATATTTCTGGTAAAACTTCTTGGCTGTGGCCCAGTCCAGCAGCTTATCCTCCGGCCCCATGTTCAGCGTCATTCTGAAGGAAGTGGGGGGCCTTACCCCTGGACGCCCCTGTGACCACTAAAGGCTCCACCTCCATCCTTGTTGGGAGGTTTTCAGTGACTTCAGTGTTTGTACTTGTTATTTGTATATTTAGGCTTTCTATTTCTTCTTGATTTAATTGTGGTAAGTTGTATTTTTCTAGGCATTTTTTAATTATTTCCTCTAGTTTATCCAATTTGTTTGCATGTAGTTGTTCATTGTGTCCCTTATGATCCCTTTTATTTGTGATGCATCTGTTATAATGTCTCTGCTTTTATTTCTCATTTTGTTTACATCTTCTCTGTTTTTTTTTTTTAGTTTTAGTATTTAATGATTACCTTAAACCATTCGTTTTGTTGATTTTTTTCCCTATGGTTTTTCTGTTTCCTATATGATTTATTTCTGCTCTGATCTTTATTATTTCCTTCCTCCTTCTAACTTTGATCTTTCGTCTTCTTTCCTAGTTCCTTGAGATGTAATTTTAGGCCATTTATGTGAGATCATTTTTCCTTATTAATGTAAGTGTTTATTACTACAAACTTCCCTCTCAGAAGTGCTTTTATTGCAGTTAAGTTTTGCTCTTTTCCAGTTTTCCTCCTGTTACAAAATTCTAATTTCATACCATTGTGGTTGGACAAGGTACTTGATATTATTTCAGTTTTTTTAAATGTGTTGAGGCTTGGTTTCTATCCTAACATACATTCTATCCTGGAGAATGTTCCAGTGTACTTAGCAGAATGTGTGTTTTGCTGCTGCTGTTAGATGAAATGTTATTAATGAGTCTATCAAATCCATTGGTCTAATGTGTAGTTCAAGTCCAATATTTTCTTATTAATCTTCTGTCTGGTCCTCTCTCCATTGCTTAAAGTACAATTACAATATTGCTGTCTGGTGGTGCCTGTGGCACAGTGAGTAGGCGCCAGCCCCATATACCAAGGGTGGTAGTTTCGAGCCCAGCCCTGGCCAAACTGTCACAAAAAAATGGGTGGGCATTGTGGTGGGCGTCAATGGTCCCATCTGCTCAGGAGGCTGAGGCAAGAATATCGCCTAAGCCCAAGAGGTGGAGGTTGGTGTGAGCTGTGATGGCATGGCATTCTACTGAGGGTGACAAAGTGAGACTTTGTCACTAAAAAAAAAAAAAAAATTGAAAAAAAACCCAAATAATATTGCTCTGTGTTTTTCCACTCATGTATGTTAATATTGTCTTCATATATTGCAGTGTTCCAGTGTCGGGTGTGTATATATGTGCAATTATTATGTCCTCTTGATGAACTGATCTTTTTATCATTGTATTTGTCTCTTGTGGAAGTTTTTGATGTGAAGTCTATCATGGCTGATATAAGGGTAGTCACCTTTGCTCTTTTGGGTTGCCATTTGCATGGAAGAACTTTTTCCCTCCCTTTACTTTCAATCTATGTGAAGGTTGTTCTAGTGAATTTTTTTTTGTTCTACTGAATTTTTATAATTTCATATTTCTTTCTCCTTTATTCTAATTGTGGGTTGGAATTCTTTATATCAGAAGCAAGTATTAGTCTCCTCTTGGCACAGTTTCTAGTTCTCCAGATCTTTCTGGTTCCTCAATGTTGTCGATAGAGATGTTTGTTGCTGTTGATACTATGTTGTTGATACAGATGTTGCCTCATACATGCACCTCCTGGTGACCCCCACCCTAGAGGACAACTAGATACCAGAATCGTATACCCATTATTCTTTAAAAATAAAGAAGAATAAAGATGTTCCCTGATAGGCAACAACTGAGAGAATTTACTGCCAGTAGACCTAACCTTCAAAAAATCTGAAGGTCAGAAACTCAAATCTGTATAAGAAAATGCAAAAGAACAGACATGAAATCGATCAAGGTAAAGAAAATACTTTAGTCTTAATATTTAGTTGCTCTTAATGATAACTGGTTGTTTAAGAAGAATAGCATATATAGCAAGTGTACAAGTAAAATATATGAAAGTAGTACCTTAAATAACAGGAGGAGGAAATTGGGGAAATCTTTGTATAAGCGAAGAAATATCATATTATTCAGAGGTAGATTCATCTTTCTAAACATACATTGTAAACCCTAGGGCACACCAGTTGAAAATCACTGCCCTAGGGCAGCCACTGAATTTTTTCTAAAAGTACAAATAACGAGACAAAATGGAATAATTAAAAATATTTAGTTAAAAACAGTGAAGATGTAAAAAGAGAAAAATTAGAATAAATAGAAAATAACATAATTAGATTATGTTTTACTCCAAGCATATTAACAATCAATGTAAATGTGAATTCTCTAAACATATGATTTAAAAGACAGATATTGTCACATTGGATTAAAAAAAAGTGAGACCCATTGCTGTCTACAAGGAACCCACTTGAAATAGTACACTTGAAAATAATTAAAATGGTTGTTTTATGTTTATGTATTTTACTCCAAAAAATGTTTTAATAAATGCGATCCACAGTATTAACAGACTTAATAAAAGGAGCCACATGCATGTGAATATTTGAAGGACGGGTATTTGATTCAATTCAATATGTATTTATTATAAAAAACTTCTTAGCAAACTGAAAATAGAGGAAAACTTTTTTTTTTTTTTTTTTGCAATTTTTGGCTGGGGCAGGTTTGAACCCACTACCTCTGGTATATAAAAGTCTTACAGTCTGGAAGAAACAAAATGGTCACTATTTGTAGACAAATGATGTGTATTAAGAAAGTGTAAGATATCTCAGTGACTCAGGATGCTGAGGTGGGAGAAATCACTTGAGCTCCAGAGTTCAAAGCTATAGTGAGCTATGATCTCATACCTGCACACCAGGCCTGGCAACAGCATGGAACCTTGTCTCTAGAAAAGGAAAAAAAAAAGCTGTTTCAACTAATAAGTTTAGTAAGTTTACAGGATAAAAGGTCAATATACAAAAGTCCTGTATACTAGCAACAAACATTGGAATTTGACAATTTCTAAAGATTTATTTATAATATCAAAAAAAAGACCTAGTACAAATCTACCAAAGCATATGCAAGATCTATATATAAGCTGAAAACTACAAAATACAGATGAAAGAAATCAGGATTTCCATAAAACATGCTATTTCCATGAATTGAATGACTCAATATTGTTACAATGCCAATTCTCTCAAATCTCAGCAATCATTTTTTTGAAAAGGCAAAGGAACTTGAATAGCTAAAAACAATTCTGAAAAAATAACAAAACTGTAAGATTTACACCAAGATGTCAACTTTCTATAAAGTTAGAGTAATCCAAACAGTGTATCTGCAAAAGAATAGACACAGAAGACAATTCAAAGAAGAAAAGGTTCAGTCAACTGAAATTTATTTTCACACAAAATCCTGAAACGAATGTTCCATTAGAAATGGCTTTGTCCATAATTGTCAAAAATTGGAAACCACCAGCTACCTTTCAACAAGTAGATGGATTAGCCTAACAGGATGTTTTATAGCTTTAAAATCTGTGTAACATTCATTGATTACTGTGGTGGTGCTGAATGTACACCTGCAGTCCGAAACTGGACTCTGGGGGTGCTGGGTCAAGGCCTAGGCTTTGGACAGGAGTGAAAGGCACATTTTTCTGTGGAAAGGAATTTAGGGGTTTATTCTCTTAAAAGCATTTGTTTTCCTTAAGAACGTAAGAAATGTAGGCTGGGCATGGTGGCTCACGCCTGTAATCCTAGCACTCAGGGAGGCTGAGGCAGGTGGATTGCTTGAGCTTACACATTTGAGACCAGCCTGAGCAAGAGTGAGACCCTGTCTCTACTAAAAAAAAAAAAAAAAAAAAATAGAAAAACTGAGGCAAGTGGATTGCTTGAGTCTTTGTTGGAGGTTGTTGTGAGCTATGATGGCATGGCAGTCTACCCAGGGTAACAGCTTGAGACTCTGGCTCAAAAAAAAAAAAAAAAATAAGAACTTGGGCAGTGTCCATAGCTCAGTTGGTAGAGTGCTGGCCACATACACCAAAGCTGGCTATTCAATCTGGCCCAGGCTAGTTAAAATAACAATGACAACTGCAACAACAAAAAAAATAGCCTGGTGTTGTGGCGGGCCCTTGTAGTCCCAGCTACTTGGGAGGCTGAGGTAACAGAATTGCTTAAGCCCAAGAGTTTGAGGTTACTGTGAGCTGTGATACCAAAGCACTCTACCCAGGGCCACAGCTTGAGAAACTGTCTCAAAAAAAAAAAAAAAAAAAAAGAAAGAAATAAAGAAGTTAAGAAATTTAGATTTTTAAGTTTTAAAACTTAGAAATTGTCCTTTAATTGCTTATAGCTTGAATCTTTGTGAAATTTTTTGTAACTTTAGGGCCATGGATATGTCCTTACTTTGTTCCAGGGCCCTTCTAAGTAGGTTACTGAATAATCTCTTTCCACTGCTTTAAAAGCTGTGTAAATCATATAGCTATATTCATTCTCACTTTCTCTTTATCCTGGAGTTGCTCTTTTACTGCACCGGGGCAAATTTTTAAATATTTTAACAATAGCATGTGTTCTAATTATAGACATTTTCTTCCATGCATCATCAGTTCTTTTCCAATCCTTAGTGTAAGTATTCAGATAAAAGTTGGCGGCTCAGCGCTTGTGGCTCAAGCGGCTAAGGCGCAAGCCACATACACTTGATCTGGTGGGTTCAAATCCAGCCTGGGCCCACCAAACCTCAATGACAACTACATCCAAAAAATAGCCGGACATTGTGGGGGACGCCTGTAATCCCAGCTACTTGAGAGGCTGAGGCAAGAGATGCTTAAGCCCAAGAGTTTGAGGTTGCTGTGAGCTGTGATGCTACAGTGCTCTACCCAGGGCAATGGCTTGAGCCCTGTCTCAAAAACAACAACAACAAAAAATGTTGGTCTAGTTCCGTATATATAAATGTCAAAAAGGTAAACACAAACTTGAAATTACAACATTTTCTATAAAATTATAAAGTATTAAACATACTCAACTTCTATAGGTTTAAAAATTCTTTACCTTTGCCATATTTGCCATTTCTAATTCTTATTTTTAAAAGGAATTTACAAATATATAACACAATCCTAAATATACAACATGCATCTCTTAAAATGAGTAAAATTACCTACACAATCTCTTGTTACTTAGAACTACCTTTTCTACCATTTCTTTTCTTTTCTTTCCTTTTTTTTTTTTTGTTTTTTTGTTTTTGGAGACAGATTCTCACTATGGTACCCTGGGTAAAGTGCAGTGGTCTCACAGCTCACAGCAACCTCGAACTCTTGGGCTGAAGTGATTCTTTAGCCTCAGCCTCCCAAGTAGGTGGGACTACAGGCGGCCGCCACAACACCCGGCTATTTTTTGTTGCAATTGTCATTGTTGTTTAGCTGGCCAGGACTGGGTTGGCATATAGTCCTCAGCCTTGGAGTATGTGGCTGATGCCAAAACCACTGCACAACGGGCGCGGAGCATACTTTTTCTACCATTTCTAATGTCCAGTCCATATACAAATTTCCCCAAGTTTTCCCCAGTGTTTTTGTAGCTCTTGTTTTCTGAAACTAGATGCTGATCCAAGTCCACACATTGCATGTGCTGGTATGTCATAGTGTGGTGCTCTGACAAACTCTGGCCCTTTGGTTTCTGGACAGTCAGTAACATGTTATCACTCCCTAAATCTTCCAAGTCCTTCCCCCGCGTTCTCTCTCTCTCACATACACCTACACGGAAACACTGCATTTGCTATCTCATAAAGCCGGAGTCCTGACAGACCTGAGCTTCGTTTTTCATAACAGCATATCGTTCTCTAATCTTCCAAACCAAGCACCAGCGCACCCGCCTGTTATACCCTTCCACAATCCCGCCAAAATGCGGTAGGAGAGCGCGGTGTTTGGTGGGAAATGTAGTCCTGAATGTTAAGGCTTCTCGCGCAGCTTTCTGGGAAGGGATAGTGAGAGCCTTGCGCATGTGCAGTCAGCCATATTTTCCCGCTACGGCGTGCTCCTTCTGTGTGGGTGCGGAGGGTTCGTACTTTGGTGAGGGCTGTGGGAAGTGGACCTCTGCACGGTTTGCGGACCAGCATAGAGGTAAGCGCTTGTGTGTAGGCGGCGGGAACTGGACATCCCGGGAACTCCCCCAAGGTAGACGCCGCCACCCTAATTGCGGGTGTCCAGGCTAGTCCCGCCCCTCGGGCTCAGACAGTCTGGGTTCCAGGGGGCGAAATGGGGGCTGAGTCTTTGTCAAAAGATGACGGACATGGGTCCAAGTGGGGGAACCAGACAGACCTCAGGCCGTCCCATCCCGGCCGCGAGACAAGAAGGCACGTTTGTGATCCTGGCCGCGAGTCTGTTACAAACCGCCCACGGCCGGTGGATTTGTTGTGAGAACCCGAGTTTAGGAAGTATATGGACGCGGTAAATTTTGGCTCTGTCACTGAGCATCTGAAAATGAGTTTAGTAAAAACTTCTCCTGACCCTTAGAAGAATAAGTCATCACCTGTAACGTATTTAGCCAAAAGCTAGTTAATAAGGAACATGTAAAAATGTTAGCTGTGATGTATGTGGGGGACACTTTGTTCTTTTAATTCTCATAGTCACCCTATTTGAAAATACAGTTGTATCATTAGAAAAGAAGAATGAGGGAGATCTAGGCGGGAAGATCACTTGAGGTCAGGAGTTGGAAACCTGAGCAAGAACTAGACCCGTCTCTACTGAAAATAGACAAATTAGCCAGGCAACAGTGTTGGGCGTCTGTAGTTGCACCTACCTGGGTGGCTGAGAAGTATAGTTCTCTTGAGCCCACGATGTTGAAGTTGCAGTGAGCTATGGTGATGCCACTGCCCTCTCCAAGACGAAGAATGGAAGGGTAAAATAATAAAGAACCAAGGTCACAAAGGGCAACAGAATTAGGCTGCACATACAAACAGACTTTTTACTCCCCGGATGAGGCTGTTTCTAACATCCTGCCTGTCTAACTCAGCAGTGCAACCTTCACAACACTAGCTGAGTGACTTGACCCCATATCCCTAGGACTGTGATTGTGAAGTTAAGTGTGGACAGATTCTTATTACTATGTGGCAAGTATGTACTAGGATATCTGGCATATTTCCAGAGCCTTTGAGTCAGACTGAGGCTCCTGCCATTTCTTGCACTGTCCAGGCTGTCTTTATCTCTGGAAGGCACAGTCTGATATTCTAGGGCAGTGTTGTCCAATAGAAAGATCATATGTGTATAATTTTAAATGTTCTAGTAGTTACATGCAAATCTAAAAAGAAATGCGAAGTTAAAAGTATATTGTGTTTTTCTCAATATATCCAAAAATGTCATTTCAACGTGTGGCCCTAGTCACATTTGAAGTGCTTGGTGATAATCTGTGTAGTGGCTACAGTAATGGGTAGCACAAGTCTAATGGATTCCAAGAGAATCAGGTTCATGCCTTATGTCAGTGCTTCTCAACCAGGGTGATTTTGCTCCTTAGGAAACTTTGGAATGTCTGGAGACATTTTAGACTGTCACAGCTGAGAGGGGAAATGTCTGGTGAACATTTAGAAATACTACATCCTACAATGTACATGTTGGCTTCCTGTGACAAAGAATTATCCAGACCAAAATCTTAGTAGTTCTGAGATGGAGAACACTGCTTTCCTTGAAGATTTCAACTAAAATGAATTTCTTACCCAGGCCTAAGTCCCAAGTCCCAGCTTCTGTGGTGCAAAGCAGCACTTTGTGTGGCAGGAAGGAGGGAGCCCAGGGATAGGAGTCCTAGCTGGAAGAATAGGTCTTTGACAGGGAACAGATGGAGAAGAGGTCAGAAAGGGGCAAGTGAAGATTTCCTGCATCAGAAGCAGTTCTTTTGTTTTTCCAACCAACAAGTGAAACCAAGCAGGAACAGTTTTTTTTTTTTGTAGAGACAGAGTCTCTCTTTATCGCCCTCAGTAGAGTGCTGTGGCATCACACAGCTCACAATAACCTCCAATTCCTGGGCTTAGGTGATTCTGTTGCCTCAGCCTCCCCAGTACCTGGGACTACAGGCACCTACCACAAAGCCCGGCTATTTTTTTGTTTTGCAGTTTGGCCGAGGCTGGGTTTGAACCCACCAGCTTCGGTATATGGGGCCGGCGCTCTACTCGCTGAACCACAGGTGCCGCCCAGTTTTTTTTTTTTTTTTTTGCAGTTTTGGGCAAGACTGGGTTTGAACCTGCCACCCCTGGTATGTGGGGCCGGCACCCTATTCCTTGAGCCACAGGCACCACCCCCAGAAACAGTTCTTAATCCCCTGACCCAAAGACCCAAATGTGATGTTGCCATATCCACAAACCATCCCAGACTGTGTGAGAGTGACCTGTGTGGATCAACATGCAAGAGATGGTGAGCTGGGGTTGAGAGGGATGGGTGACTGTCAGACTGCATAGGAAAAGCCATGTTGCTGGACAGCTTTTCTTCATGGTGTCTGAGAAAGGTATAACCAGCCAGCACTGAGGAAATTGTGTCTTTAATCCTCCTCATAGAGCCCCCTTTTTTTCACCCTCCCATCACTCTTTCTGGAATTTGAGTCGCTCTCACACTATATCACACTTTATTCATCACGTGGAGCATCTAGAGATATACTAAGGTTTCTTCTATCCTGAACATCACATGATCACAGAATGATAATGTAGGAAAGATTTCTATTTCTGTCTCCTTTAAAAACTTAATAGAGTATAGAGTCTGAGATGAATGTTTTGTTCATGATGACCCAGGATAGAGCTTGGAGCAAAGCACAATGCTGATGACAATGTCACAGGTTAATCAACAGAAGCATCTTGTTAAAAGTCTTTTTGAGAAACTACAAGTTAGAACAGAAAGATTTTAAAGTAGCCTGTCTTTAAGCATCTGTCTTTTCTCCCCCGTGTTCTATTGATTTTCTGCTGGTATAAATAGTAATACAAAATAAATATTCTGTTTTAATTTTTTTGTTAGTTAGCCAGAGAGAACCTACATTTTTAATAAATAATTTACAGTGACCTGATAAAAAAATAGCAAGGTTATATCCATATTAGAGATGCACGTACTCAGGAGGTGCTATCTCTATGTGGTGCTTCCTGCCCATTCTCCGGGATCAAAGCAACATTTTTCCAAAGGGAGGACTTTCACCTAGCTGGTAGGATGTGATTATGATTCCAGTTTATACAGAGGCTAACCAGACACTCATGTCTCTTTCTTTACCCCAGCTTATCCTTTACAGTTGTCCACACTCTTCCAAGAGCAGCAGAAAATGAACCTGTCTCAGGTGAGTTATTTATTAACTCTTTTTATCATTGATTGTATAGTTTTTTAAGGGTCTATATGTTAATATGGAAAAGTAGAAATACTAATAGAAATGGATCAGAATCATTCAGGGAAGATATAGAAAAGTAGGTGAATAAATAACATAGCAGAGTTGGTACATGGAGAGATGTACAGTCCTCTGATGTTACAGATTTTCTTTAGTGTGGGCCAGTTTTCATTCTTTCTGATAGCCATTGTAGAGAGACACTTAATATTTGTTTAAGGATTTGTATTGATGAGGAGACAAGTTCAAACTGATTCCTCGTGGAAGCTAAAAGTCATTGAGGTTGAGAAAAATGTCTGTTGTTTTCTTGTAGATGACAGTTCAGATCTTCACAGTTAACTGTAGTGAAATAAATGGAATATGTTGCTTCCACAGTTTCCTCAGTGGAAGTACAGGTCATAGTGCGAGAGTGGTGCTTTAAATACCACAGTTTTTCAGGTAACTGTCAGTGTGTCAAAGAAAGGACAGATTGGTGGTATAGGCTCAGTTGTTCCAAAGTAGAAAGTTAAAAGGTTTGCGTCAGTCCTAAACAGTGGGTAGAGTTTTGTTGCTGCAGAGTAAGGAAGGTAATTGTATGTTCAGAGCAGACTAAAGAAGGCATGTGCGATCCAGTAAGAATCTTTGTCCATTACCATTTGGACTTTTCCTCAGAGAATAAAAGAGATGGAGCTGAAGACAGATGTTATGACCAGATTAGGGGTAATGGTTTGCTAGGGCTGCCCTAGCAAATGTAAGTATCACATACTGGTGGCTTAAGCAAAAATTACTTTCCTTAGCATTGTAGAGGCTGTAAGTCCAAGGTGAAGATATCAGTAGATTTGATTTCTTGTCAGGGCTGTTAGGGAAGTATCTGTTTTAGGTCTCCTTCCTTGGCTTGTGGATGTCCATCTTTCCTTATTACATGTTTATGTCTAAATTTTCTTTTCCTATAAGGCAGTATTTTTCATCCTTTTTATCCCACACTTGAACCTATAGTTAAACTTACGTTGATTAAATAAAAGAGAATAGAATATACTTGCTATTTTTTTTTTTTTTTTTTTTTTTTTTGAGACAGAGCCTCAAGCTGTCACCCTGGATAGAGTGCTGTGACATCTCAGCTCACAGCAACCTCCAATTCCTGGGCTCAAGCGAGTCTCCTGCCTCCGCCTCCCAAGTACCTGGGACTACAGGCGCCCGCCA
>CAUYON010019358.1:0-14780 GCA_963573935.1 Arctocebus calabarensis | reverse complement strand
TAATAGAGGACCATTAAGTACCACATGTACCATAGACAAACAAATTTACATATACTCAAACTGTGTTTTCCCTATCTTTAAAATGTTTAACCATAACAAGGGAGAATATTAGCCAATAAAGCAAAAGAAAACGTAAACTGTGCTAGTGACCAGCATACACTTCTACAGTATACCTCACAGTTTTCGGCCATTTCAGCTAAGTGTTTTCTTATGACAGACAAAAATAATGATAAAAAGCAGCATCAACTTTGGTGGGAAATGTGGGGGAAAAATACTGCTAATTCCATAAAATATTTGAAATTTGTTTTGTTTTTACAAATAAACAAAATGGTGTTTATCTTTTTTTAACTTTTAATTATCATTCTTGTGTTAAAACATCAAACTTATGTAGTTAGGGATAAACAAGGTATTTAAAATAACATGTCTTGAAAACTGAACCAAATTTTTAATTCCAGCATTATGCTTTGTTCTTGGTAGAATCATCTTTGTTTCTTCTTTTTACATCCCAGTTATAAACCCTGGCCATATCTGCAAGAATTGTCAAAGAAAATGCAAATGCAATTCTAATGATAACATATACAATGAATCAAAGACACAGAAATCACACATATATAAATACTGATAATAGCTAATGTTGTAAGACATCTTGCTATGAAGTCAATTTCCAATGAAATACTGGAATTAAACTCTACCAAAACCAAGTGAAGGCCTCAAATCAACAACTGCTTAGCATATCTAGCCAACTATAGTATTATATTTATCAGATGCCCTAACTCCCTCAAATGTCTGCACACCTTCCTACCTTTTCCAGCACTGCCAATAACAAATGGCATTTCTCTAACCTTACAGGACTCATATTAGATGATTTCCTTTCTTGGGCTCCTGTAACTATCTAAAGTCATCAGATCCTGTTTTATCTCTTACATGTAATCTTCACAGGTACCAGCCCTCCTAGGCACTCCATCTCACCGCTGGATGAAGTCTCTCTTTATATTACCAGATAATGACCCCTGCACTAGGCCCTGAACAGGCCGTCTTCCCTCACCACAGCACTCAGCATTTGCCACATGCTACATGAAGAGTTTATAGTTTAGCAAAGGAAATGTATTGATACTTGTTAATACGACATGAAGGGTAAAAAGGAGCACCCAGGTAAATAAGGGGAAATCATTCCCGGTAGGGGAAACAAAGTGAGGAAATGCAAAGGGTGTGGCATATTTGGGAGGTAAAAATAGGGCTTGGAGTTATTTGGAACCTGGGGTGTGTTAAGGAAGAGCTGGAATAGGAAGAATAAGAAGCATGAGATGAGACTGGCTGGGGATATGTCACAGGAGTATATGTATACATACCTTACATGTAACAAGGAACTATTGCCATATCATAACCAAAGTAATAAAAATAAGATGCGTGACTGAGGGAATTCATGCTAGAGATAGTGTCAGGGGCAGCTGGAAGGAGAAGAGACTGGAAAACTACGGAGTACAGGTTCTAGAGGCGTAGAACAAGACTAACAGCAATGGGCAAAGATTTAACAGGGAAATTTGACAAGAATCTGGTGATTGGTTCACTCTTGGTAGCAAGGAAAACAGAAGTATGAAGGATGACTTCCAGATTTTTTTGTTGGGTGACTGTGACAGGAACTAGGAGGAACAGTCAGTCAGGGAAGAAAGGCAAAAAAGCTTGGTTTCAACATGCCTGCCCTCCCCCTTGACCAGAATACCCCACCCCTACCTCTTCTCTTTTCTAATGTAAATTAAATCATACACTGCCTTTAAAAACAGCCTATGTTTTATTTTCTCAAAGGTTCTTTGAACTAACTCACATCTATCTTTCTTAAATTTTACATTGCCTTGTTGCTATGAAATTATCATGTAGCTGTTTCACATGTGCAATTCTAACAGTGAAAGTCTGGCATTCTTATTTTATTGTCATTAATTTCCATGCCCCATATGGCTTAGCACACTTGCAGTAACAAAGGAGAACCTTAATAAATGCTTGCGAAATTAAACTTTTTAATCAGCTATAAAGATATTGTGAACTAAAATAAAATCTTAAGCCTCCCCAGCCAACTGAATGGGCCCCCTCTTGGCCAATGGATCCCCAGAAACACCATAAAGCTGACTTGTTGACCCTAGAGATGAAGAGACAGGAGGTCAGACATGCCTAGTTATGCCCTGTTCCTTTTGAAGTTATTCTTTGTAACAATAAGATATTAAATTATTAACAGGCCTAAGTCCATGCAAGGCAAAGCTTAAACCACACCTGCAGGCCCTTGATTTACTTAACAGATCACTTGAGTTTGAGTTTTGGTATGTCTTGCTTGTCTATGATTAACATTCTTGCTTTTACTTAAAATATTCCAAGCCTTTAGACAAAGCTTCATTTCTTCAACCAATTACAAATTAAAGAATCTTTAAACTGACTTATAACCTATAATCCTTCACTTTGAAATGTTCTGCTTTTTTTGGGCCAAACCAATGTGTGCCTTCCAAATATTGATTCATGACTTGATGTACAATTTCCTGTCTTCCTGAATGTATAAAACCAAACTAAACACAGTAGGACCACTTGCTCAAGGCTTCTTGGGCATGGCTCTGGGCCATAGTCACACACATTTGTCTTAGAATTAACTTCCTTATTTTCGATTTTTTTATTTTTGAGACAGAATCTC
Organism: Arctocebus calabarensis; assembly: GCA_963573935.1. NCBI lineage: Eukaryota > Metazoa > Chordata > Mammalia > Primates > Lorisidae > Arctocebus > Arctocebus calabarensis. The sequence continues at coordinate 12,109 of CAUYON010019358.1, read as the reverse complement.
AAACTATTGCCCTGGGTAGAGAGCTGTGGTATTACAGCTCACAGCAACCTCAAACTCTTGGGCTTAAGCGATTCTCTTAAGTAGCTGGGACTACAGGTGCCTGCCACAGCACACAGCTATTTTTTATGGCCATTGTTGTTTTAGCTGGCCTGGGCCAGGATAGAACCTGCCAGACTCAGGATATGTGACTGGGGCCCTACCCACTGAGCTACAGGTGCCACCAGAATTAACTTCTTTAAATTATTTTACAGAGTTGGAGTTTTTTTTTTTTTTTGGAGACAGAGCCGCAAGCTGTCACCCTGGGTAGAGTGCTGTGGCATCACAGCTCACGGCAAGCTCCAACTCCTGGGCTTAAGCGATTCCCTTGCCTCAGCCTCCCAAGTACTTGGGACTACAGGTGCATGCCACACACCCAGCTATTTTTTGGTTGTAGCTGTCATTGTTGTTTGGCAGGCCTGGGCTGGGTTCGAACTCGCCAGCTCTGGTGTATGTGGCTGGCACCTTAGCCACTTGAGCTACAGGTGCCAAGCCTACAGATTTGGATTCTTGTCCATTGATAGTATCTTGGGTATTTGGAAGAAGATGCTCATTTACCAATGTGAATTTACTATTTCTGTATCTTCACTTTTTTTTTGAGACAAGAGTCTCACTCTGTTGCCCTTGGTAGAGTGTTGTGGTATCACATATTACAGCTACCTCAAACTCTTAGGCTGAAGCAATTCTCTTGCCTCAGCCTCCCAAGTAGCTGGGACAGGTGCCCACTACAACATCTAGCTGTTTTTTTAGAAATGGGGGTCTTGCTTTTGCTCAGGCTGGTCTCAAACCCATGACCTCAGCCAATCCACTTGCCTTGGCCTCCCAGGTATGAGCCACCATGCCCCGCAAGAATGCCTTTAAAAATGTTTTTTTTTCTTCTTTCTCCCTGACTTTTTTAAAGAAAGGATATTGACTTCTGTAGTAGTGAATTGATCTCGAAGAAAGTCAAGGTCTTCCTCAAGAGAATCAAGATTCTTTGTAGCAGTCGATAAATTCTTTTCCAATAATGCCCGAGCTTCATCAATATCATATTCAAGCATTACATTAGCCTGAAGAGAGAAAGTCATGACAATTACTCAACATTTGCACAGTGCTTTATAGATTAAACATTGGAAAACTACACTGCTACCAAATCCACCTTACTGTCTTTTGTTGTGAATTAAGTTTTATCAGAACCCACCTATTCTGAATGCTATTGTGTTTTCATGCCAAGTGGCAGAGCTGAGTAGGTGGGACAGAGACCATGTGGTCTGCAAAGTCAAAAGTATTTGCCACTTAACCTTTTATAGAAAGTTTGCTAACCCCTTGGTTAGATAATATGTTTATATACATTATATCATTTAATCCTCAAACCTGATGAGGCTAGAGTTATCTTCTTTGTAGTTAAGAAAACATTCAATGAAAAGTAAGTGGCTCTCCAATCCCAGACCTTCAATCTCATTCTCTAGGATCAAATAGTATTGTTTTATATTCTTTCTTTTCCAGAAATTTTCTACATTTTGGTTACTTTTTACAAGTAAAACACAGACTATATTTAAAAACACCTCATTCATGTAAAAAAAAAATATTCATCATTCATTCAAATATCCTAAAGCAAGAATTTCCCCTTAGCTGACCCACTCCTCAAACACTGCCTTCTCAGGTTCTCCACCTGACAGTTCAAGATTGACATGCCTAAAACACAACTCTAAGTCATCCTGCAAACTAGACTCCTGCCCTATTCTTCCCCAGTTCAGTAAATGGCACAAATATCTTGCTTGTGGATCAAATACTAGAAGTCAGCCTCCTTGGTTTCGCTTTTCCTTGGCTCATAATGCTTCAGCACTTGAGGACAAATGTGACTGGGACAACAGGGATTTCTCTGACAAGAGGTATAGCTGGAGGCTACCTTGTACCTCACATGAAGAACATGGACTTACATGAAAATAACTATAGCATCAAAGGACTAGCCCATGTCATAGATAAAATTATTTTCTACCTCTAGAATAAGGAAAGCTTCTCTACAACATAAAACCCAGAAACCATAAACAGAGTCAAAATACAAACAATGAACCTGAAAAATATATGTAACTTATATCAGTGGCAAAGGAGTAACTTTCCCTAATATAGAGAGCTCCACGAATCTTTTATCCATGAACACATTTCAGTGACTCCTATATTTTTTTTAAAATCCTCTCCCTTAACTAAGTATCAGATGTTTTGAGTTGTTTCCCAGAAATGGTGGATTTTCTGTAAGACAAAGGAGTTGAGATTTTGGAGAGTCCTGGGCCAACCTCCTTTCCATCCCCCACAGCCCGCCTCCAAGACAAGTAGCCCCTTGTTAATTACACAAGGCTACCAGAAGGAAGATCACTAGAGGCAGCTTCTCCCAGTCTCCCAAGGAGACACCTTTCATATTAAAGAACTCTTCTCTTTAAGCCTGGTGCATGGTTTAAGCCTAGCTACTCTGGGAGGCTGAGGTGGGTAGATTGCTTGAGTTTAGGAGTTTGAGACTAGCCTGAGCAAAAGCAAGTCCCTGTCTATACTAATAATAGAACAAACTAGCTGTGTGCTGTTAAGGGCACCTGTGGTCCTAGCTACTCGGGAGGCTGAGACACGAGGATCACTGAGCCACAAGAGTTTGAGGCTGTGATGCCACAGCACTCTAGCCTGGGCAACAGAGTGATACTCTGTCTCAGAAAAAAAAAATCCTTTCTTCCTTGGTGACCTAGGCTAAAGCCTCCTTTCAGTTGCAATAAGACTACTTTAAGCCAAGATCTAATGGAAAAATAAGTAAAATATATTATTGGAGTTCATAGTAAATACAAATAACTCACAAACATTATAAAAAGATGCTCAACTTTAGTCATACAATTAAACACTAATTGAAAATAATGTAAAAAAAACATTATTTACTTTCAGACTGACATAAATTAAAAAATTTGAAGCACATCATTGCACCATGAAGGTAAGAACATGGCATTAGAATGCTGCCAGTGAAAATTAGTGGTCCCTACAGAGAATACCTTGGCAATATACATGAAAATCAGCCCTTTTGAGTAGGTAATTCCACATACTATGCAGTCACAATATTTGTGAAGAATCTATATGGACTAGACGTACTGCTATCTGAAACAACAAAAACCAGAACCCAAATGTCCATCAACAACAGACAAGTTAAGCATATCATGGCATATCCACACAATGAGCTGTTATGGATGAATAAAAAATAAAAACAAAGATCTTAACTACACACTGTAAAGTGAAAGCAGCAAAAGGCAAAACAGTATGTCACCATTTGTGTAAAAAGCTGGGGAGGATATATTCTTATGTGTCTATATATGTGTAAGATGTGTCTAGAAGGATACCAAGAAATTAACTGTTAGTTGCTTAAGACTATACCAGGCTAGTGAGGGAGGCAGACTTTTCACAGAATGTTCTTTTGTACCATCTGAATTACCAATCCGATAAATGTATTACCTAGTCAAAAATGTATTTAAAAAACAATAATAAAAACATAACAAATGAAACTATGTTGTTCCCCCAAAGAAAAAGAAACTAGTTTGAAAATGGTTTATCCAGCTACATATGGATTATTGTACACCAACTACTTACCACAGTTAACATCACTAGCGTTTGCCCCTGGTACCATCTATCACTGTTACTCTCCATTGCAGAACCAAACTACCCTGGCCAGGCATTCTTTCTCCCTCTTCAAGCCAAGTACTGCTCTGAGGGCCTCTGAACTTGCTATTATCTGGCCTGAAAAATTCTGCTATCTCTCTGCATAAGTAGCTCATCTGGTCATTAGTACATTGACCAGGAACAGACAAACAGAACAAAGGAAGACAAGAAAACCCAGAAATAGAATCGGGTGAGAATCAAACTCACTCTGCAGACAGAACTGAGCAAAAGGTACTGGGATCCATTGGGAGGGGGAAATCAAAGCTTCCTTTAACATTATTATTAAAATAATTTACATATTAATTAGGGCTCAAAATTAAAATAAAACCAAGCAAAATCAGAGGTTATTAGGATAGTGGGAGCAGCAGTTGTTAAATCTCAAGTCTCTTAAAAAACCTACACAAAGAAACATTAAAAACCTGAATGCATATAACCAAGAGAACTGAAAATATATACATCAATACAAAACCTTGTAAACACTCACTGCAGCATATTCACAATAGCCAAACATAGAAATAACCCAAATAAATGCCCATCAAATGATAAACAGATAAACAAAATGTGGTGTATTCATACAATGGAATATCATTCAGCAATAAATGAATGAAGCTCTGATACCGGCTATGGTGTGGATGAACCCTGAAAACATTATGCTCAGTGACAGAAGCCAGAGCACAAATGACTATATGTTGTATGTGTGGGGAAGAAATCCTCAGAACTCTGACAAAAGTACAGCTATTTGAGAGGCAAGCAGAGAAAGAAAACAGGCCAGGAACCAAATTGAATGATTATAGAAATCCCCTTCCCATTCTCTTATAAATCCTCATGACCCTGATAAGAGTATAACCATCTTGGGAGGACAGGTAGTGATAGAGACCAAATGGCATGGTCACAGCAACCCCCTACCCACCTTCCTGAAAGGCTTTTGGGCTGGTGTTCCTGGGAGAAGCATAAGGATCTCCTACAGGTCCTGGCTGGCAATAGAGATAAGGCCTTTGTGCAAGATAAACACCTTCTATGCAAGGCAATAATTCTAATCAAAAGATGACTTCCCTCACCTCTCATGTCACATTCCAACTACACTAATAAAAGTCCCTTGAAACTATGTAAGCTAAGGTGACTTCTGGTCAGACTCTATTCTGTTCCTTTAAAATAAAGCCTATCCTTCATCCCTGGACTGGCCTCCTTTCCTTCTTGAGGACTCTGGCAGGACTCTATCCCTAAACCTCTCAGCATGAGCTTTCTCTCCATTCATGTGAAATGTCCAAAATAAGTAAATCCATTAAAAAAAAGTAAATTAGGGGTTGCCAGGGACCAGGTAGGTAGAATGAGAAATGGGGAGTAAATGTTAATGGGGTGAAGAAAATGTTCTGGACCTAGATAGAGATGATAGTTGTAAAACTGTGAATATAGTAAAAATCACTGAACTGTACACTTTAAAATGATGAATTTTATGGTATGCAAACTTTATCTTAATAAAGACACTAAAAAGAAAAAGAATAGCAAACCCAGAATACCAGACATCATCTACAAAAAGCGAACTAGGTATGTCCACAAACACTATAATATGAGGAAGTGAAAACATGTATGACATGACTATTTGTATGGGAGTAAGCAAAGGAAAGCAAGGAAGGCATCCAGCAGATGGGAGAGCTCCAAAACAACCAAGGAGTACTTATGCAAAAGAATAGCAAGGCAACTGCAGGATAGCAGCTAAAAAAGGAGAAGGGCTTGCATGCTCCCAGAGTAGGTGGACATGGGTAAGGTCTCCAGGCCTGGAGAAATCTAGGTACTAAAAACTCACAACTTAGCCGTACAACTTCCTTATGCCATAGGGCCTTCCACTAAAGAGAATCTGCTTGGAACAGAACCCAAGTAGGGACAAGGACAATAAGACAACAGGACAGGGACAGTGGTGATAAAAAGTGGGAGGTAGGGGAGTGTGGTAGTGTGAACAGAGCCAGGGATTCTAGCTGCTATACAATGTTGGACAATTAAGTTCATGAACTCATTCTAGAAAAAGTTCCATATACCTCAATTGTTGAGTATCACTTACAGTCACCTTCAAAGTCCTCCCCTTGGCCATCTGACGACCATAGTGATATTCAGCAATGCTGTACATAGTACTTTTTCTAGGATGAGTTTATGAACCTAATTGTCCAACCTCTTGTGTTATCATTTTACATAAACAACCAAAAAGGTTCTAGGATCATTCTTCCCCTCTAAAAGTTCAGGAAAGCTAATTTTCCATTAAAATGATAATAGAAATAAGCAAAATAAAATGCAAAGGTGAATAGAGAATAAAGTACAGAATAACATCTTCACAGAAATGTAAGTGAAACAGAAAGACTTGATCAAAAAATAGATGAAAATCATCTGACATTTAAAAAAAAGTTACCATTAAGAAAATGATACAAGGCTCGGTGCCTGTGGCTCAACAGGCTAAGGCGCCAGCCATGTACACCTGAGCTGGCGGATTCGAATCCAGCCTGGGCCCACCAAACAACAATGATGGCTGCAACCAAAAAAAAAAGAAAAGAAAAGAAAAAATGGCTGGGCATTGTGGCGGGCACCTGTAGTCCCAGCTACTTGGGAGGCGGAGGCAGGAGACTCGCCTGAGCCCAGGAATTGGAGGTTGCTGTGAACTGTGATGCTATGGCACTCTATCCAGGGTGACAGCTTGAGGCTCTGTCTCAAAAAGAAAAAGAAAATGATACAAGATATGAAAAAAATAACCATTAATCAGAATTAGAAAACTCGGAAATAAAGGGACAGAATTCATGAAAAAATGAGAAATAAAACAAAAATTTATTTCAGAAATGATGATTCAACTGGAAGGAACACAGAGACAATTACAACAAATAATACCATTAAAAATATAAAAGATGAGATAAACTTTTAAATATAAAAAGAAATAAAGATAGAAAATGGATTAAATTGAAAGTGGCAAACATCCAACATAAAGGAAGACTGAACATAGCCAGGCAAGGTGGATCATGCCTGTAATCTCAGAACTCTGGGAGGCCAAGGCGGAAACATTGCTTCAGCTCAGAAGTTCGAGACCAGCCTGTGCAGGAACGAGACCCCATCTCTACTAAAAATAGAAAAACTAGCCAGGCTTTGCGTTGGGCACTTGTAGTCCCAGCTACTTGGGCAGCTAAGGCAAGAGGATCACTTAAACCCAGAAGTTTGAAGGTGCTGTGATGCTACCACACTCTGGCCTGGGACCTTAGAGTAAGACTCCGTCTGAAAGATAACTGAACATACATATAAGAACTCCCAACAAAGAAAACCAAAGCAAGGGAGAAGAAAAAAGTGAAGTGAAAAACATTTCATTTTAACAAAATGTTTCTGAAATGTCACATACACATGTTCACATGCACGCATATACACACACATGCAAAATGAAAAGGTACACTGAATATCTGGGGAAATTGATCCAAAAGTCCTTTAAGCACCCAGGCAAAAAGAACAAGTCACTTATAAAGGAAAGAAAATCAGTCTGTGATCAGACTTTCTGACAGTGATGCTTTATAACAACAGAAAACAGCAACATAAAAGATGCACAAAGAAATAAAGTGTGAGTTAAGGATTTTATATCCCCCCTCCCCCCAAAAATTCAAGTATAAAGGCCACAGAGAAGTTTTCAACAACATGTAATAACTCAGGGAACACTATTATCTCATAAACCCTAAAGGAATCTACTAGAGGATGAGCATCAAACAAATAAGTACAAATGATCAAAATGACCAGTGGACATCAACATGAAGACAGCAACATGCATATTTACATGAAGAACACAGATAAATGGACACAAAAAAGAGAAACAGTAACATAGTACATATATGCTCTGTTCTCCAACAAGGGCACAATTTTATGGTGAATAGGAAAGGACAGGAAGAGTACCTGCAAAAATGTCAGTATTAACCATGTTGGGTAGTGTTATTTACACTTTGTCTGTAATAAGGAATAAAGCAATTGTGTGATGTTCTCTAGTCTACTTCTATCAACCTTGGTACTTTTTTTATTGTTGTTGTTGAGACAGAGCCTCAAGCTGTCACCTTGGATAGAGTGCCATAGCATCACAGCTCACAGCAACCTCCAACTCCTGGGCTCAAGCGAGTCTCCCGTCTCCACCTCCCAAGTAGCTGGGACTACAGACGCCCACCACAATGCCCGGCCACTTTTTTTGGTTGCATCCATCATTGTTGTTTGGCGGAGCCGGGCTGGATTTGAACCCACCACCTCAGGTGTAAGTGGCTGGCACCTTAGCCCGTTGAGCCACAGGCGCTGAGCCAGCCTTGGTACTTTAGAGAACCAGAACTCTTGGTATGGAAGAAAGAAAAAAGAGATGAACAAGTGAAGTAAAAACTGTTCTCCTGAATAACATCAGGTAAGTGGTAAGAGTATGAATTTATGATACTTTACACATACATACACACACACCCCCACACACTTGCACCTCTGTATACAAGTCTATGTAGGGTAGCTATATCCTACTAGTTCTGTTTCTTTAGTTGAAACAGACCTCTGACTGATAACACATTCATTAACTTGAAATTTATTTAATGTAATTTTCTGATTTTTTGTTTATACTTAACATTATATGCATATAGAAAAGTTTGATGTATATTCACAAGCTTAACATACCCATGGATCCAGATCCAGACTAAAGAACAGATCATCACCAATAACACCACAGAAGCTTCCTTGAATACCTTCAAATTACTACCAGCACTCTCACCCCAACAGTAACCATCATTCTGACTTCTACTGCCGTAATTTTCCCTGTATTTGAACTTTATTTTAGATAGAATCACACACTATATGCTATTTTGTGACTGACTTCTGTAGTAGGCAGAATTATGGCTCCAAGCCCAAGCTATCCCACCCTAACCCCTGGAACCTATAACTCTGATGAGATATATATGTCACTTTTCAAAGTTAACCTTAATTTACAGAGATTACCCTGAGTAGGCCTAACCTACGTACACAAGTCCTTTAAAAGAAGAAACTTCTCTGGCTGGTGGCAGAGGGAGAAGTTGGAAATACTTGAACTGTAAGAAAGATGAGTCACGCCATTGGTAGCTTTGAAGATAAAAAGGGCAACAAGTCATGGGTTGCAGGTAGTCTCTAGAACAGGAGTCCTCAAACTGCGGCCCGCCAAGGACATTTATCTGGCCCACCGAGTGTTTTTGTCTCCGCTGCCTGTCCTGTTTAGCAGTGGACTCATCCAGGGGCTGCAAAATCTGTTAGCGGAAAAACCACTGGTTGCATTCCCAAACAAAACATGAGTGGATTCACTGGAAAAGTTGCGAAAGGAGCTCCAATTTAGATTTAAAGAGCTTCATCTCCATAAACAGGACATACAGCTTTTCCATAACCCATTTTCTATTGACACTGAAAATGTGGAGGTCAGTCCCTAAAGTCGCCGCCCTGGCCACCCCTCTGCCAGCTGCTCCGGCGCAACCTCGGGCTGGCATCTCCAACAGGTGGGAGCCAGGCGCTGATGGGTGCGGCAGGAGTGACTGAGCACTCCTGCTGCTCCGGCTCCGCACCAGCTTTCCGGCTTCTCCATGGGGCTAGCCTGCAGCGCCGGGATACTCTAAGAACGTTTCCACTGTTGCTCGGAGGACACATCCAGTGGGATAAAATTCCTGGAGAATTGCCTTTGTGAAAAGCTGGAAGTATTTCTTTAAATTCCAACTCTTAGTTTTTCAAAGAAACATCAAGAAACCATGAACAACATTAGTAATGAAGAGTTTGACTGCCACTTGCTTGATGAAGGTTTTACTGCCAAGGACATTCTGGACAAAAAAAAATGAAGTTTCCTCTTCTGATGATAAGGATGCCTTCTCTGTAACAGACCTTGGAGATGTTCTGAAGAAACACCGAAGATGGCTAAAAGCTCTTCCTCGTGTCACTCCCTTTTATGCAGTCAAATGTAATGACAGTACAGCCATTTTGAAGACCCTCACTGCCATTGGGACAGAATTTGACTGTGCTAGCAAGACTGTTCCCATTGAAATACTGATAAGTTTGTTGATTTAACTTTATTTGTTGTTCATTTTAAATATAGTATTTGTTCCCTTTTTTTTTTACTTCAAAATAAGGTATGTGCAGTGTGCATAGGAAATTTGTTCATACATTTTTTTTTGTTTGTTTAAACTATAGTCCGGCCCACCAATGGTCTGAGGGACAGTGAACTGGCTCTCTGTTTAAAAAGTTTGAGGACCCCTGCTCTAGAAGGTGAGAATGACTCCTGGCTGACATGCAGCAAGGAAACAGAGACTTCAATCATGTAGAACAGGATTCTGCCAACATCGTGAATGAGGCTAGAAACTAATTTTTCCCCCAAAGCTGCTGGTAAGGACCACTGCCCTAATGATACTTAAATTTTGGTCTTATGAGACCCTGAGAAGAGGACCCAGTTAAGCCCATCCGAACTTCTGACTAGCAGCTAGGAGGTAATAAATGGATATTGCATTAAGCCTCTAAGTGTGCGATAATTTGTTATGCAGCAACAGAAAATTAAAATAGTTTCTTTCTCTCAAACTTGTGTTTTTGAGAATCACCTTTGTATTGTCAGTATGTAGCTGCAGTCATTCTTCCTCCATACTATATGTAGTTTACTGTCTGGACACACCATGATTCAGTCACCCATTAAACTGTGATGGACATTTAGGTTGTTTTCAGATTTGGGTGACTACAAGTACTGTGGTGAATATTTATACACATTTCTGTTATATATAGCAACAGATAGAAAATATAGAGACAGGCATAGACTGCCATGATATAAATATATAAGGTCTGCTTTACTAGACACTGCCAAAGTTACCCCAGTAGCTGTATCCATTTAAACCTCTGATTTAGTAAATCAGTTTTTACTGTTCCATCATATCCTACCATAACTTAGTGCTGTCCTACCATCCTGATGGATGAACAGTAAGATCACATTAAGCTTTTAATCAATAATTGTTTATTAATAAAGTTGAATAACTTTTCAGATGTTTATTGGCCATTGGGATATCCATTCTTTTCATGTTATCTTTAACAAATAAGTTTAAAATATTTTTAAGCATAAAAATACTAGGAAAAAGAAAATGTTTCCAGGTTTGGTGAAAGGACTGAATTTTAAGAGAAATAAAATAGTATCTGACAAAGCTGATTACATAAAAAATTTAAAAGTTCTCACAAGAGGTACCATAAACCAAACAAAGTAATAGATCAGAAAAAGCATTTGTGATATGTAACAAGACTCCACATCCCAAATCCATAGCATGTAAAGTATAATACCTAAATATCTACAAAGAAACAAAGATTCCAGAGAAAAATGGGCCAATGACATAACTAAGAAGGAAAATAAAAAAGGAACTGTGCACAGCATCTTGTTAAACACAACACTATAGTAAGACACCATTTTCACCTATTGAAACTGGCAATAATCTAAAAATGTGGCTAAGCCTGTCAATAAAATGATATTTTTATATACTGTTGAAGAAGATATAAAATTGGTACAGTCTTTTTTTGAATGTAATCTAAGACTTTCAAAATGTGAAATATGCATATTCTTAGACACAAAAATTCCATTTCAAAAAAGCATACAAAATCTCTAAGTATTCTCCAAATATCTTTCCAAAGGAATGTACTAGTTTGCATTCCCACCAACAGTGTAGAAGTGTTCCCCTTTCTCCACATCCACGGCAACATCTCTGGTTTTGGGATTTTGTTATGTGGGCTAATCTTACTGGGGTTAGATGGTATCTCAAAGTAGTTTTGATTTGCATTTCTCTGATCATTAAGGATGGTGAGCATTTCTTCATGTGTCTGTAGGCCTGTATCTGCCATTCAATCCTGTAATTCCTTTATTGGGTATATATCCTGAAGACCAAAAATCACATCATAATAAAAATATTTGTACCAGAATGTTTATTGCAGCCAAATTCATAATTGCTAAGTCGTGGAAGAAGCCCAAATGCCCATCAACCCACGAATGGATTAATAAATTGTGGTACATGTATACCATGGATTACTATGCAGCCTTAAAGAAAGATGGAGACTTTACCTCTTTTGTGTTTACATGGATGGAGTTGGAACATATTCTTCTTAGCAAAGTATCTCAAGAATGGAAGAAAAGTATATCCAATGTACTCAGCCCTAATATGAAGCTAATTTATAGCTTTCATATGAAGTCTAAAACCCAATTATAGCACAGGAATACAGGGAAAGGGGAAAGGGAGGGGAGGGGAGGGGGGAGGATGGGTAGAGAGAGGGCAATTAGTGGGAACACACCTACGGTGCATCTTAGCAGGGTACTGGTGAAACTTATTAAAGGTAGAGTATCAATGTCTTTATATAGTGATCAAGAAAATGCCATGAAGGCTATCTGTAACAGTACAATCAAAATATT
>CAUYON010019357.1:0-50236 GCA_963573935.1 Arctocebus calabarensis | reverse complement strand
CCTCACGCTGTCTCCCTGTGTCCCCAAAGGGAAGTTTCTGGGCAGATCCCGCCTGGCAGAGATGCCTGAAGTCCTCTCTCCCCAGTCTCACTGTGCCCAGCCGCTAGGAAGCTGTTACTCGTCCGCCATCTTGCTCCGCCTCCATATTATAGTTATTTTAATAGAAAACTGTTAGGAAATGTCCTACCATCTAATTTTCAGGATCAAGTTGGGTAGGTTTAAGTAGACTCCTTAAAAAGCAGACCTATGAACTCAAACACATAAAGGAATGTCATTAACAGCACACGAAGCAGCCTGGGCAGCACTATTGCTACAGACAGAAAGGTATAGGATTTGGCAACCCACAGGTTGGGAGTGGGCAGAGAGGACCCAGCACTCACCAGGTCTTTTTACTTAGAGATTATTATTAGAATAGATGGGTAAAATAAATCAGGTGAGATATGACAGGGTGTCCCAAAGGACAACTTAACAAGTTCGTATTGTATTTTATGTTTTCATATTTTTTTATGTTTACATATCAACCCAGAAATTTTTTCTAAGTATTTTGTGAAATTTCGTAATGAATATTGTGTAACTTATGGTACATTTAGTTACAGTTTCCTGTTTTCCCTACATCTGGACCTCTGGCAACCTTTGGGATACTCTGTACAACAAGGAGAATCCAGAGGCAGAAAAAATTAATTTATAGCTTTAGAGGAGGCTGACCATTAGAGCACAGGCATGAATTCAAATCATCCAAGGATTATAAAAATATAAACCAGAGAATATAAATAACTTAAGTATTCAATTTAAGAACTTAGATTGAAGCCCACTTAAAGAATGTACAACAAAAAAAGAGGTGAGTGCATTTGAAAGCATATAAACGGTTGATGTATTAGTAAATAGAAAAGCTGTCTATTTGAAAAGGCTAATTAAATAGATAAATGTAGATCAAGTATTATGGCAAAAAATGAAAAAAACAAAACTACCATATTAAGGAAGAGAAAGAGGATATAAACACAGATGCTGAGTTAAAAATAAGAGAATACTATTTATAGTTTTATAATAATAGCTCTATGAAGATAATCTTCTAGGAAACAAGTTTCCAAAATAGGTTAAAGAGTAACTAAAGAAGTTAAACAGAACAGTAACTGAGAAAAAAAACTGGAAAAGTGTACAAACAGTTATCTCCCCCCAAATGCTAGACACTTTCATAGGCAAATTCTTTCAGACTTTTCCAGGAAAAATAATTTTCATGTTCTGTAAACAGTTTCAGAATACAGAAAAGAAGGAAAGCTTCCCATTTTGCTTTGTGAACTTAGAATAACTCTGATATCAAAACCAAAGAAAGATGACACATAAACACAAATCTGTAGGCCAGCCTCCCCACGAATATTACCCTAAAAAGAAAAGCCCTAAGTAAAACTCTAGCGAAATGAATCTGGTTTCCTATTTAAAGCATGGTACCCAAGCCAAATGAATCTCAAGAATGCAAAGAGGGGCTCGGCACCCATGCTTAGTGGTTAGGGCACTGGCCACATACACCGGGGCTGGCAAGTTCGAACCCGACCTAGACCTGCTAAACAACAATGACAACTGCAACAAAAAAATAGCTGGCCGTTGTGGTGGGTAGCTGTAGTCCCAGCTACTTGGGAGGTCCAGGTAAGAGAATCACTTGAGCCCAAGAGTCTGAGGTTGCTTTGAGCCACAAAACTCTACCCGAGACAACTGAGTGAGACTCTGTCTCAAAAAAAGCAAAGAGAGTTTAATATTAGGAAATACATTAGCCTAACTTATCTCCTTAATAAATGGAGTAGTCTTATGATCACCTTATAGATACAAAAAAGACATTTAATAGAATTCAGCATCTTGTTTGTTTTCTTTAAAAAAGCAACTCTTCAGAAACTAAGAATTAAAAAGTGCTACATTGTCATACTAAATAATAAATGCTACCATTTTGCTTAGTAGTGAAAAGGTGAAAGATTAGATCAGGGACAAAACAAGAATATCCCCTCTTACCACTAACTACCATTAACTATTGTTAATTTGGAAGACCTTGCCTCTAAAGTAGGCAAAAAATAAAATAAAATAAGTAGAAGAGGAGAAACTAAAAGTATCATCATATTTGCAACTATAGTAGAACTTCTATAAGTTGACCACCCAAGGGACGGTAAGAAACTGGTCATCACATGGAGGTTGTCAAGATAAGGAACTAAGCTTACGATACTGTGTCTGGTCTATGAAAAAGAATCATCTGACAAACTAAGATGAAAGTTCTTGGCCAAATATAAAACAAATATACAAAAATGGATTTCTCATACAGTACCCATAATCAGTTAGAAAATGTCACAGAAAACAGTTAACATGAACAATAGCTACAAAACACAGCACGAAATAGGATCCATGAAGAAAACTATAAAATGTGACTAAGGTTCAAAATGCAACTCAAACTAGCTGAAGCAAATATGCACATTTTTGTGGAGCAGTAGTCAGTACCTGAAGTTGCACAAGTGTCCAAGATGCCACTGCTAACTTAAGCAAGAGAGCGTGTACTATGTAACTAGCCAAAGGAGAGACAAAGAGATGGTGAGGAAATGTCAGTTAAAACAAAAAGTGTTTGCATGGGAAAAAATGCTGGTCTGAAAAAGCAGCATTTGAGATTTTGTTTTATGTTTGCTAATTGCACTTTCTTGGGAAAGTAAACTTGTGCCTGAAAAGGAAAGGGAATGTGTAATGCATGATAATGCCTTTGCAAATATGTGGCATGTCTAATTTCTTTGGCTTATGGAACACTTGGGAAATTTTCAACTTCAGAAATTTGTAAAAACAGGTGAGATAAATGTTTATTTTGAGTGATTAATGTTTGTGCCATGCCTAAGTTCAAAGATCTCGACTAGATAACCACATAAATTTCTCTTCCTTGCCAAATGTTGGGAAAGTTAATTGATTGAGGCAAACCCAAACTGAAAGCATGAGTTCACTTTACATTCTGAGTTCTTCTAAAGAAAGCAGTAACCCTGCTCCATTGACTGGAAGCAGGGGGTGGTATGACCAGCATTAAATAGTGTGGAGAAGAATGAAGGCCATCCCCTCTTTTCTTCCGAAATCATTGGAGTTTTATAGCTGAAACTCAGGTCCTTCGGGTCTGCTTTGGAAATGATTAACACACACGTAAGACTCAGCATTCTCTATAGTGTATGTTTGGCATTAATCATGTGACCACATCTGTACCAACTGAAGTTGGAGCTCACAAAAGTGTGGAAAATTGAGGTGTGGCTCTAAGAGAAAAGGTCATTGTGCCTGTGCTAAATGCATCTTGGAGAAGGCTCATCCTGGTCCCTAGTACTATCTGAAGTTCAAGAGCAGATGTGAACCCAAGATGGCCCTCAGACTCTGAACTCCCCAGGCCAAAGGGAAATGACCTCCTTCAAGAAATGGAGAGCAAACGAACGTGAAAGAGAACTTGCAAAACACCCACAAGAGAAAAGCCGGTGGCAGGGTTAGCACATCTGGTTAATTGGTTGCAGATGATAAATTCCACTGACGCCTCTTGATTTGAGCCACATTTTCCTTTGCTACTTAGAAGAACCTGGGTCTTCGGAGTGGAACGTTTGGAAGGATGGATACCACTCAGGTTCTTTAGTTTTAAAGTGGAACACGAAAGTCTGTGCTCATGGTTGGAAGAGGAAAGATAAGGCCTCAATGGGCCAGCGGGAGGAAGGTATTAGAAGGCACCGGGACTAGTTTGCCCAACAGCCTTTCCATCACCAGGAGCTCTCCCGTACCTGTGGGTACCAGGGTTGGCTCTGCACAAAGTACAGAGATCAGAAAGGTGCACCCCCGCCCCCAACTCAAGCGCCTATGTGTGTTCACATCCCGCTTCCTTCTGCCACGGAGCATTATCCTTGAGTTTGTCCATGCTCAGGTATTGAAGACAGAACATGTTTTTCTAGCTAGTGACTATTTTAAATGGACGTTCAAAGGTCAGTGAAGACTTCAGGCTGCAAATAATGGAAAATCCAACTAAAGCAACTTAAATATTTTCTACCCCTATGGGACAGGAAGGGCCCAGGGTGAGGTGGGAATGCTTGTATTTGAGGGTTTCCTCACAGTAGCCTCATCTCATGTATCCACCCCCTAGCCAGTTAGCCATCTAGTCAACCCAAACCCCACCATAGCCCTCTGACTCACCAGGAGGGAGTTTGTTTTTAATGGAGCGGAGGAAAAGGATAACCACAACACAGACAGTGGTGGAATTTGGGGATCCCTGAAGCTATGCTGGGAAGACACTGGGGAGCATAAAGGACTTCTTTTTACTCAAGTCATCTCCATGACTTGATATTCACGGAGCTCTGGGAGTTGCTGACCACCTGGTCTGGCCTTGTCAGATAGATGGAGGTGGCTCTGTCTATAGGAGGAACACTGCCTAAGGGATTTAGGGATCCCTGCCTAAGGGAATTTGGGGATCCCTGAATCTATGCTGGGAAGACACTGGGGAGCATAAAGGACTTCTTTTTACTCAAGTCATCTCCATGACTTGATATTCACGGAGCTCTGAGAGTAGTGCCCACCTGGTCTGGCCTTGTCAGGTAGATGGAGGTGGCTCTGTCTATAGGAGGAACACTGCCTAAGACACAGTGGAGTCTCATGTTGTCCTTTCAGAAAGAGTTTCTGGGCTAACAGACATTTGTTGAGTATCTGCTGTTGTCTACCCCTGGAGCTGTGACCTCCACTCAGCTTGTGTGAGAAGTCACAAAGACTGAAATTAAATTTTGTTTATTTTTGTTTTGTTTTTCTTCTCACACACCAGTCAAATCTATTCTTTTGCCTCCTTTAACCCTGCTTATAATCCTAAACTTCTTTGGCGTTTTAAGTAGGTGGAGAGACACCTCTATGAAGCCAGAGTGGGGAAGGCTGGCAGTGATGAGAGTCTGATACTTAGTTCTAAGATGAGTTTCCAGATTCACTAAACTGCGCTTGGGAGCAGGATTCACTCCTTTTTGGCAAAATTTGGCTACATACTACCAAGCCATATTCAAAATGATGTAAGGTGTGAACATCTAGGAATCAAGTTTAGAATTGCAATTAAATACGGTAAACATAAGTGAATGAGCACTGACGTTTATGGAGGTTCCCTGTGCATTGGGAACTACTCCCAGAGCTCCGTGAATATCATGTCATTATCATGCCACACCTGCCATACTGACAGATGCTGGTGTCATCCCCACAAAGTTGCCTTTTCAACTAGTAAATTAATTTAGCTCTTTTCTCAACAATGTATGTACTTTTCTGCATATGTGTTATACTTCAGTAAAACTTATGTAAAAAAAAAAAAGATGAGGGGGCCGGGCGTGGTGGCTCACACCTGTATTCCTAGCACTCTGGGAGGCCGAGGCAGGTGGATTGCCTGAGCTCGCAGGTTTGAGTGTGACATAGTGAGACACTGTCTCCAAAAAAAATATGAGAAAAAGATGAGGCTACCAAAGTTCAGAGAAGTTTAGTAACTTATCTGAAGTCACCCAACTGGTATTAGCAGAAGCAAGATTCATCCACCATGTTTGTCTCACTTTGGACCCTGTGTAACCCAACTCCATACAGCCATTCTTTCCACTTAACTATAAATTAAAATCACACCCATGGTAAACAGTTCATACAAAAAAGAAAAACTAGTGTTTATATTCATTTACACAGCTAATCCTTCATTTTTGTCATTTCTTCATTATCTTGCTATTTTTTTTTTTTTTTTTGGCTTCTCTTTTTCATGGTTCACTTTCCTTTCTTCTTCCCAACCATTTACTTCTTGGTTGTTGCATAAATGAGTGAGCGAATAAATCATGTCATAACATTTATACTAATGCACATATTTCAGATGATCTCCTAGATGTGTTCATTTTTTCAGTAAGTCCATAGACAATTACTAAATGCCTGCTGCGTGCTGGAGACTAGGTCGATAAAGCTGAACAAGGTGGTCTCTTCTTTCAAGGAGTTTATAGACTTTTCAAGGGGCAAATAGACTTGTTGGGAAAAAAAACAAGTTAATAAAATGTTGTGGGTTCTAAGATAAGCTCTCCTCATGTGTAGGGTGGAAGCATCGAGAAAGAAGTGGCTAGACTGAATGAGAAAGATCTCACAGAAGAGGTGACTCTGAGTTTTGAACAATGAATCAGTTTTGGCTGAGGGCCAGGGAGGTGGCAAGGCCAAGGCTCGCTGTATCAGTCTGCTTGGACTGCCACAACGAAATACCAGACCGGAGGCTTAAACAGCAAAAATGTATTCTCAGTTCTGGAGATTGGAAGTCCAAGGTCAGGGGGCCAGAGGGTTGGTTTCTGGTAGGGCCTTTCTCTTTGGGTTGTAGATGGCCACCTTCTTGCTGTGTGCTCACATGGCCTTTGCTGTGTGTGTGTGGCATGCACTCTCAGTGAAAGTAAGAGCCCTTTTCCTATAATGACAACACTTCTGTTGGGTTAACACGCTACCCTTTATGACTTCATTTAACCTTCGTTGCCTCCTTAAGGACCCTATTTCCAAATACAGTCACATTGGGGATTAGGGGCTCAACGTCTGGATTTAGTCCGTAACACTCACCAATACCAGGATTTCCCTGGTCCCCCCTTCTTCCTGCTACCTCGTCACTGAGGCACCCTGTGTCACCTCTGCCCATGTCTTCTCAAGAATCCCTTCCCATGCATTCTCCCTGTCCCAGGAAGTCATTAAGTAGCAATTCGATGATTCTAATTTGCTTCTTGATAGAGTGTGGTTAAGACTTCCAAAGCTCTTATCTACATGACACATGGCTTCAAATGTTCCACCGTTTCTTAGAGCTAATCATGATGGAGAAGGAGCAGTTACCTTCCACGCAGGAATCTTCTCTTTCATTGATTCTGTTCTGTTTCTGGCTCTCTGGAGCCATTAGGGCCCAGCATAGGGTTTGCACATGGAAAGGCCCAGCGAATGGGCGTCCTCTTCCCCTTTGGCACCAGTAGGCCTCCCAACCAGCGTTCCTGTCTCTCCTTTCTTGCGTGCCGCCTCTCTTCTCAGTGAGTTCTTTGCTGATCCTGGGGCCAAATCAGCACAATGTGACAATCAGTGCTGCAGCAGGTGTCGGAAGACGCGAACCCCAGTCCGCTGTGGGCTGGGCCACGGAATCTTCATCACTTGCTTCTGTAAGGTGGAGAAAATAAGACTTAAAACTACAAATTGTGACCAGTTAAGAAAGTTCAGCAAACACACCATCCTGGGCTTACCGCAAAGCTCCAAATGGGTAACAGGGATTGAAAGGTTCTTTGCAAAACACAAAGCATAGTATTCACTTCAAAGTTAATTATAAATTATAATTACAACATGTTTTTATGATTTGTTTTCTGAGTAGATCATTGGACCTCCTCATGTCTCCTATGTTACCATCCTTAAATACCCAAAGGAACTTAATCAAGTCTTTGAGAACTCTCTGAAGCAGCTTCAGAATGATAAGGAGGGTTGGATAAACCATCCTACTCCTAAGCCCAAGGAAGAAAAATATCTCCAAAAAGTCTTCTGTGAAGCCTTCCTGACTGAAGAGAGGTGGGGAATGACTTCCCGGGAAGCCGTGGAGAGCACTGAGGTCTGCAACCTGATTGTTGGGTTGGAATCCAGCTCTGTGACTGACCTCGAGCGTTCCTTTATTCTGTGCCCTTACCTAGAAACCAGGGGTATTAATGGTGTCTACCTAACCTTAGGAGATTCGTGAGCATTGACTGACTTATATACAGTCCTCAGAACAATGCTCGGCGCATAGCCAGTGCTGAGCGGTGATGTTTTTCTTTATCTGCTCAGTAGATAAAGAAAGTAGTTTGGGGAGCAAATTCTGAGCATAAGTCCAAGGACAGTCAGTAAAGGGAAGGCTTGTTGGCTCAAAGGGAAGTTTTGCTGCTTCCAGACCAGCTTGGTCAAACAAGATGACTCTGCAAGCCCTAGAAAGCTGGACCCAAAACCGAGAGCTGTTGCTGAAGGGTTCCAATGCCAAAGGCAATGGGTGGGGGGAGTTCTTTTTAGTTGTCGGCGGGAAGAGGAAACTTCTTCCCGTAGGCCCAGAAGGAGACAATAGCAGGGAGCAAGAGAAATGTGAGTGCCTTCTCTTGATCTAGTCTGCTGTAAATTCTAAAGCCTGTGTTGTGTTATGAAAGACACAGGTTCAATAAACAGATTCTATTTTTGTTCCCAGCTGTGGCTTGGAAGAGCATTCTTAATCTCTGAACCAGCAAGCCACTTGGTTCTGAGTTGCCTGTCACTCCCTGTCCTACCACACGGTGGTGACGCACCTAAGCTGCAGGGGCAGGTCTCCAAAGCCAGGGAGCACTGAAGCCCACAAGCTGGCACCACAGGGGAGATTGTGTCGCTGACTTTTAAGATGTACCTGCTCTACCCTCATATGATTCGTACATTTAGTGTCCGTTTAATTGTCTGATGTTCTTCTTGGTTTGCATAAAAGAATTGCCCAGTGGACAGGGCCAGCCTCCGTCCACCTCTGGGCCACTGCCGAACCTCCCAGATTAGCACTGCTTCTGCCCCGGCTCTAATGGCTCGTTCTCGAATTCTAGTTCTGCTCTGGTTAGCTGGCAGCGCCACATCCCCACTCAGGAGCACACCGACGGATGAGAAAAACAAGTCCAGTTCTCCTTAGTTCAGGCTGGAGGATTTCAACAAGAACTTTTCCTTAGAAACAACAGCAAAATATACACCAAAGCATAAATAAATGAATAAGCTCACAGAGTTTAGCCGGCAGACCAAGACTTAAGAATAAAATAGCAAGTGGTGAAAACTGGCCGGCCAGCCTTGCAGACTGGCCAAGGCCCACCTTCTTCCCCTGCTCAGTCTCTGAGAATCTTGTAGAGAAAGAAACAAAGATAGGCCCAAATTCTATCCCAAGAGAGAGTTCACGTATAACTTGTAACCAAGGTAGTCCAGAGAAGACAAAAAAATACATAAAATCTCAAAGTTAAATAAGAAATAGAAAATGTTTAGATGTAGGGAAGAACATAAATAGAATTTATCAAATTCCAAACTAATACCATGTGTAAGCACTAAATTTAGCTGCAAGAATAGATTCCTAGAAAACCAGCACAAAAGGAAAAGTCTGATGCGTCACTCAGCGATAATATCTAATAGAACAGGAAAGAAGCAGACTTTTTCAGGAAAGGCAAAAGCTTCTTTCTTGGTACTGAATATTTAGCTCAACAACTGAAGCATATAATTCTATTCTGATTTTATAGAGCACACACAAACTGCATTTGGTTCATAAAAATTTGAAGTTTGAGTTGGTAGACCAACTCCAGTTGACTACTTTCAGATGTGACGGAATCCGGTTCCCACGTTCACCGTGGCTGGGCAGCGTCCCCTTTTCAAAACTGACCTCAGGTAAAGTGAGAAAACCCCTAAAGGGCGTCCTTTTCAGAGGAGCACTCCAGACAGAAAGGAGCCTCTCAGAGGAGAGAGTTAGCCCAGCCTACTAAGAAGGATGTGTACTCAGGACTGGTTAGTAGCGTCTGCTGTTCCCCTTTTCTAAATGGGAGCTTTTAGTAGCATCAACAGGGTTTTCATGTACAGGTGTATGTTGAATGTACTGGAGGCGACTGAATTCTTTAGTCATAATATGGAGAACCCCCTATGACCTGGACTGAGAAGGATGCCCGTCAACCACAGAGGCCCCGGGACTTTCTCTCTGTATATGGTAGCAAGATACAATTTGACGTTTTTCGTGAATGCAGTTTTGGTCACACTTGGCAGAGTTGCATTGTGATAATTGTACCATTATGTTATTGAAGCTTCGTATCCGTGTGTGTGCTCATGCATACGCGTTACTTGCTGGGCAGCCAAGCAGAGACCGTGACGGACACGTGTTCTCATCGCCCTCTTGCACCCAACACCCACTTGTCTCGTATGATCAGATGTGATGTCACTCACCCCCATCCCTCCCACGCCTTGATCCCCACACCACGCCACAGTGGGGAGCATTTAACACAGAATCTAGCCCGGTGATGAGTCAAAAGAACATCTAGGCACAGTTTGAAAAGACAGAGTAGTGCAGGGTATATTCCAAAACAGGAGACAGGAGACAAGAGTTACCTGCTCCACCTTCCTACCCTCACATCCTACTCTTGGAAGGAAAGTTCTTTCACTCTTTCATGCATCTCTTCTGGGTTTTGCTTTTTTTTTTTTTCTGAATATTGTGCTTGTGCTGATGTGGCTTGGTACGCTAGGGATTTTAGCTGATGTCGCTTAACTTCCCACTGTGGAAGGTGCTTTCCCTGCCTCCCTATCCACATGCTCAGGCACTCCCATTCCCCCCTTTGTGCTATCCGTGGAGTTAGGCATAACTCAGCATTTGCATTCTGGCCATATCAGCGTTATTTGCTGAGCCATGTAGTTTACTATAATTAGAATTCCCTTCTTATACAAGATTTTGTTTTATCAGAACCTTATTGTCATTTTTCCTTTTTGTTGTTATAGTTCTTGCCATAAATTACTACCAAGCTATGACTGTAGCTATGGTCAAAAATGCGTCAAATTATCTTTCCCATATTTTCCTTGGGGTCACCACTCCTTCTAATCCAATCTGGTAGCACTCTAGGCCAGCAATGGTTCTTCTATCCTAGGGACTTCTCAGTATTTTCTAGAGACTTGCCATCACCTCTTCTTCTGCTGGAGCCCTTCTTTCCTGGAACTTTCTTTCGTTCTTGGTTTACCCCCTTATTGTGATGGAACTGAGAATGAGTTTATAGGAAATAAATTTCTTAAGATATCACATTCTGAAAATATCTTTTTCTCCCCCTTGGAGTTGATCGATTGCATACAGAATTTTAGGTTGGAAGCAATTTGCACTTGGGATTTCTTTTCCATATTTCTTTCTTTCTTTTTTTTTTTTTTCTTTCCTTTCCTTTTCTCTCTTTGTCTCTCTTCCTTTCTTTCCCATTGTTTTATTATGTATGTATTTATTTAGAGACAGAATCTCACTCTGTTGCCCAGGATAGAGTGCTGTGGTGTCAGCCTAGCTCACAGCAACCTCAAATTAATAAGCTCAAGAGATCCTCCTGCCTTATCCTCCCAAGTAGCTGGGACTACAGGTGTCCTCTGCAATGCAATGGCTAATGTTTTTTCTATTTTTATTAGAGATGGGTTCACTCTTGCTCAGAAACTGGTCTCAAACTCATGAGCCCAAGCAATCTGCCTGCCTCAGCCACCCAGAGTGTGGAGATTAGAGGTATGAGCCACCATGCCTGACATTTTTTTCTTTTGAGACAGGGTCTCACTTTGCACCTGGCATCATCATAGTTCACTGTAGTCTCAAATTTGTGAACTCAAGCAGTCCTCCTGCCTCAGCCTCCTGAGTCGCTGGGCGTGCAGGCATAGACCCAGCTTGGATTTTGAAGGTCTTTTTCCTTGGCTTCTGACTTTCAGTGCTGATACCGAGAAGTTCCGTGCCTTTCTGATTCCTGAACCTTGTTTAATGCCTTGTTTTGTTTTAAAGAGCATCTCTTCAGTCCTAGTATTCTAAGTTTCACACAGAAGACCATAAAGTAACTTCCCACCTCATGCCCTCACTGTGTTGGGTACTTTGTGGACCCTTCAGTCTGGAAGTTCATGTCGTTCCTTTAGTTCTGCAATGTTTCTTATAGCTTTGGTAATTTTGTCCCATTTTCTCTTTCCTTATGGTGTGTACCTGTTAGTTGAATATTGAGCTCCCTGCTTTAATCTTCTGATTTCCTTACTATTTATCTCCTATTTTTCATTTCTTTTGTCATTTTGTTCACTTCTGGGACATTTTTTCAACTGCATCTGAAAATCCTTCTGTTGAATTCCTTCATTGTTGTTTTCTTATGTTTTAACTCCCAAGTTTTCTTTGCAAAATTTTAAATGTTATTCTGTTCTACTTGTACATATATTTTACTCTCTCTTGTACATATAGTAACAAAAAGTTATTATTGCTTTGAAGTTTATTCTTTGCATTATATCTTTTCACTGAATTTCTTTTTCTGTAATTTTGTTTTTTTGAGGAAGAGAGGAGAAGGCCTTTTTTTTTTTTTTTTGGCTTTTACTGTTTTTGTTTTTCCCTGTCTTGTCAAACATATCATGATGGTTGGCTACCCATTAATATTGGAGAGTAAAATGCTAAGAAGAGAGCAGCGCCTGTGGCTTAAAGGAGTAGGCGCCAGCCCCATATGCCAGAGGTGGCCGGTTCAAACCCAGCCCCGACCAAAAACTTAAAAATAAATAAATAAATACCAATAATAATAATAATAAAATAAAATGCTAAGAAGATATATAAAAGTTCAATAGGCTGGGGGGCTGATGAGTTGTAGATTTCACAGAGGGATTCCTTGACAGGGAAGGACCTAGTCATTTTATTGGGGATCCCAAACATTTGTATCTGTAGGTCTTTTGTCCATTTCTGCCGAGGGCAGCTCTGGAAGTAGGAGCTTAGCTGCTTTTGTCTAGGAACTGGCAGGTGGAGGCGGCAGTGAGCTCACTATTCCGTATGAAAACATTTATTTACTCTCCTCCCATCACTCCCCCTTTAACCTGCAATTTTACGCTTTCCCTCTTCTCTGCCTGTGGCCTCCATGTTTCCAGCCCCTCTGGTCCAGTTTCTCCCGTGAACCTCTCCCAAGAGGACAGCGACATCACGGTTCGGCCTGGTCACGTGGGGTGGTGGAGGCGCTCTGGAGCAGAGCTGGTCCTCACACAGTCTCTAGCTAGTCCCCCAGTGGTGGCCGGCCTTTGGAAGCCCTGGTGCCTCCCAGCACTGGTCCTTGCTGAGATCTAGCATATTGGTCAGCTTCCCGCTGTGCTTCCCAGCCCCACCTAAAGCCGTTGTTCGGATGTCTTCATCTTCTACTATAAGTAACTTCTTACTTACCCATCTACTTTCCATCTCCCAATATTTTATTGCTATATTTGATTGGATATGATTTTCTCTATTACTCTTTTGGTTTGTGGTTTTAGGCCATTTGCCTCCCTTTAGGTAGCATTGGGGAAGGGGCAGAGATAATTATGCCCACATGAAATACATCATCCTTCTTCCAGGCCCCCTCGCAGTGCCACGAGGTAGGTAGTGTTATTCCTGTACTGCACACGAGGTTGAAGGCCCTGAGAAGTGCAGGTCATTTCCCAAGGTCATGCAGTGCTCAGTGGCCACGCCACAGAGTGCACCCAGGTATCCCTTTGAAGCACACACTCTTTCTAGCATTTCACACTTTTCCTGATTCTCTGGGATTGCTGAGAAATTCTTTTTACTACACCGAACGATACTAATCAGGAATACATACCACACGTAATCCCAAGGGGCCACGTAGTTCAGCTTACAGAGATTTTTTCCTTCTCTTTGTTCCCTGGAGCAATTATTTTTTTATTTCATTTAAAGACTCGGCCTCTGCAGCTGCCGTGGACAGCTTAGAATTGTCTGAAGGTTGAAGACGAGAACCAAAGCCGTGGGCTTAGAGGCTCTCAAACTTGAAAGATGTATTGAGGTGAAATACCGCTGCAAAGCCTCCCCACCAAACCATTTTTTAAGTGCTTTTTCTTTCCAAAATGAAAAAGAACCGCTTGTACTATACATGCATAAAATCATCAGCTCTGGCAGTATTCAAGACAATGTGTTTTTGTAACTGCCCACCCCAACGTAGCAGACAGTATAGGCTTCCAAAGCCAAAATAATTATGTATTGTGCTCTGATATTTAGAAGTCAAAGATCAGTGTATGTGTGTGGGCTGAAACGCGTGCCTTTCCTTCCCTCTTGTGGAGAAGAAGCCTGTGCTAACAGTTAAATAACTTTGTTTTCATACTGAATATTTAAGTTGCAAATTTGAGCCATGTGGGCAGGGGTTTGAAATCAAGACAGCTCAACTGCTGAGGTGCTATTGGAGTTCAACCATTTGGACGAAACATAGACTGACTTCATGGGTAAGCATGCGAGTGAAGTTTTTCATTCCACTTATGATCCTGCCCACCTCCCTTTTTTTTTTTTTTTTTAGCCTACCAAGTCTGATATTTCCCTTGGTGTTTCCAAAGAGATCTGTATAGTTATTGGCAAGTGCAGAGTACAGGAATATGGGGATTCCAGAAGAAGTTCGTTATAAGTTTTCAGAAATGTTGAGTAAATTAGTCACTTTCGAAGGGAAAATGTGAAGGTATTGTTTGTCTTTAAAGTATTTGTTTTGCTAAGCATAAGTGCCTTAGCAACTGTATGTGAAGACAGGTTTATTTCAGCAGAATTTGTAGTAAACAATGTGTTCATTTATGACCAGGCGCTGGTACAAGTAACAGTTTCATTTGCAATTTTCAGGCATGATATAACCAGACCATAACCATTCCGAAAGACATTTTGCTATTTTGTATTTATTTAACTAAGATGATCACTGTTGCAGACTACCAGGCTTGCAACCTAGATGTACCCATATAGGAACAGATGGACACCTTGTTGTCCATATGCTTTGAGCTTAACCTTGGCTTATGGGGATGGGCCTTAGAGAAATGGCCCATCTGGGTCAGATCAGGAAATGCTGCATTCAAGACAGTAAGCAGTCTGGGGCCTCAGATAGACAGAACTGTCCCAGCTACCCCATCCCCCTGTCTTTTTCTATATCAGACCTCTATATGGGTTTCTCCTGCTTCTGCTGGTTTTATATCCAACACATGCAGAATAGACTCTGGTATCTCATCATCAGGGATAATGTTTCTTTCAAATAGATATTGCCGAAGGTGTTTGTTAAAATGCCAATCTTGAGCTCAGCATGAGGCTGGCCGAGCCTCAGTCTCTGGGCCTTGGGGCCTGAGAATCTATTTTTTCTCTCCTGGCACCACCCACAACCTGTGATTCTTAGACAAATCATACTATCCAGACCCATATTTTCTAAATTTCCCTGATGATAAGAATCATATGATGGTCTTGTTAAAAATACAAATTCCTGGGCCCCATCCTAGAACCAGTGAATCAGAATCTCCTTGGGCTGGGGCGGGTGGGGGGGGAGTGAGGCCTGGGAAGTTGGGAGAATGGTCCGAGATTGCTGGAAACCATCAGAGGAAATAAATGAAGCCCTCTCCCCATGACTGTGAAAGACTTAGCAACTGTTAATTAAAAACAAAATTAGGAGAGAGACCTGGAGGACCTAGGGTCTTTGGGCCCTAAGCAAGTTGAATAAGAAACTTTCTTCGGTTAATTTCATCCATTTACCTATTACATTTCTAAGAACTTTTGAAGTTTTCTAATTCTGCTATGTCCTGGATATAAAGTCAGTCCTTACTATTCTGCTGATTAAAAGATCTAGGGGCAACTTTATTTGCTTTACTTGATTATTTCAAAAAGCGTATTTCGTTTGCCTTGGCTTTTCAAAAGCAAGAGTAGTTTTATATGCTTAAAAAATTTTTTTTAAGCCACTGTCATTTCTCGTATCTTCTGAAGTTTTCTACTTCATCCATATGGAAACTGTGAGCTTCTAAGGTCCAGAAAAATAAGTGTTGTTTATCCCCAAGGTGCAGGGCAGCGCCTCGTACGTTAAATGAATACTGCATGAATTGAGAGGAAAATATTTTATTTTCTCTGCTAGGTTTATTTTCTTTAGCTAGGACTATCAGAGTTAAACTTAACCTTTTTTCGTGGTTTGGGTGAGCCTTCTCACATGTGGTTGATTATTGGTTTATTAATCTAAAGATTTATGCAACACAAACTGCTGATTTTTTTTTCATAAATATAAAACTGAGAGACAAACCATACAATTGTACATACCTGGAAAGAGCTGTCCAGATCCCCCATATCCTGCTGAGGAAATTTCATTGCATAAATGGGTTACTATTAGTTGATGGAAAAATTAAGTTACTGGAATCTCTAGTTCACTGATCGTGCCACTTAACTGAGGTATTAGTGTCCTGTTTAAACTCTCAGAGCTATTAAATTAAATAGTCATGACATGAAACCTCAGAAAAGTCTTATTGTTGTCTAGAAAGATTGTGTACAGGTGTTGCTAGCCTGCTTTAGAATAAAAAAGGCTTCAGTCTTCTCAAAAATCATTTCCTCTCCTGAGGAAATGCACTATAATAAAATAGCCCTTTCCAGTACTGTAATTGCTGGCTTTCAGCTTCAAAAGAAAATCCTAGAATATTATTCAGGTTACAGTTTCCATCAGACTTTTTTGAATAGACCATAATAATTTTGTGTTTGATCAATAAAATAATTCCAGAAAATAAAAAGAACAATAATCCATAGAGACTGGAGTTTTGGGAAACATTTAGTTGTTTAAAAAAATTGCTTTTAATTAAAAAAAATGCATATAGTTTCAGCTTATTATTAAGTGAAACAAACATCATTCCATTGGTCGTAAGAGTGCCACATTCCAGGTCGTCCTGGCGCTTTTCTTGAGCCAATTTAATCCCAGTGACATGAAAACTTAGGGAATTCTATTTCAAACATAGAAGGATGAGTGTTTATAGGAAGGAAAAAAATGCTTTAACTTTTAAAAAGATAATTTCTAATGGTTCACGGCTTTTATTGACATTATTTGATGGCAAGGGGTTCTCTTAGATACTCATCGCTTGAGGGTCACACTAGTTTTGGTGTCTAGACGTGAGTGCTCCATCCAGAACACCTGGTAGGCATCCTGGGCTCTCTCGCCCCCAGAACCCTCTCCAGGTTCTAGAGCAAATACATAAACTCTTCGTTCTTGGCTTTCCACCCGGCCGGTGCTGCCGTCTCAGACACCCGTTTCCTAGAGCATACATACGTGCAATTTCCCAGTTTGGGTAAGAAAAGAAAAGGATCCATCTCCATAAAGCTAGCTCTCTATTTCAAATGTTCAGTTTTGCAAATGTAGCTTCTGCCTAGAAATTTCCGCTCAGAGTTGCTACGCTGTGCTGCAGCCACGCGAGCCACAGTCTCTCCGTTCTGTCCTTGTCCGTATAGGTGGCTGACAGGGGAAGGCTGGCCAGCCTTTATCTTCCCCCTGTGATAAACAGCTGAGTCTGAGTTGTAAGGTGGAGTGACTAGTTACACGTGAAGGAGACAGACAGCTAGAGGCACCACTGTTTCATTAATGAAAAGGGTGGCTGCCAATTCACCTTCCTGCTGAACGCTTTCTGACCTCAGATTTGAACACAACGCGATGTTTGAGGGACTAGATAACGAAGAATGCACTCTCTAGGATGTCAAAGAGGCGGGATTATAGTAAGAAAACATCATCTGTATCAGCTAAAAAATACCAAATTTATAAAAACGTAAAATGTATAGCTGAGAATCTTGGGGAAAGAGGAAAAAATGGAGACAGCCTCCAACAGGACAGTGTGAAGAAGTCCTCAACAAGGGCCTTGCAGGGAAGGCCTCTGCGAGCCGTTGATGCTAGACTTAGCCATTTTTGTTGTTGTTGTTCCCTTTTTTGGAGACAGGGTCTCTTTTTGTCGCCTGGGCTCTAGTACAGTGGTGTAATCATATCTCACTGCAACCTCAGACTCCTGGATTTAAGCCATCATCCTGCCTCAGCCTCCCAAGTAGCTGGGGCTATAGGCATCCACCACAATGCCTGGCTAATGTTTCTTTTTTGGGTACAGATGGGGGCTCGCTCTTGCTCAGGCTGGTCTGGAACTCCTGTGCTCAGGCAATCCACTTGCCTCAGCCTCCCAGAGTGCTGGGATGACAGCACGCCTCACCCCTGATCCCTCCTAATACGTTCATAGTCATTCTAAGGCACTGTGTCTGCTTCGCATTTAGGAAACTGAAAGTAGATGTGGGTCTACACCCAACCCTCCACAAACATAAGAAAATTTTCCCCAGGGGCTTGCCACCCAAAAGACACGTTTTCTCTAATCCCAGTGGAAGAAAAGCAAACATTTTGCTGTCAAAACTCGCTTGCAGTAATACCAAGATGTCCAAAACTGGCTCGTGATCATCTCCAGCCCTGCTTTTCCTTCTCTGCCTTCAATTTTGATGAGCAAGACCACCAACCACTGCACTTCTCAAGCCAACTCCCCTGGCATCATCCCGGGTTCTGCCTCCCTCCCTCCCCCCGCCTTGTGCCACCCTCCTGGGTTCTGCCTCCTTGGCATCTATGGAACACCCACACCCTTCTCGCCTTCCCACTGCCTCACCTCGACTTCAGCCCTCTGTGGTCATCTGGACCACTCCAATTGTTTCCTAACTCATTTCCCTGTCTCTGCTTTTCCTTCCAGCCCAGTCTGCATGGAAGCTGGGGGGAGCTTTGGAAAATGCAGGTTTGCTTTTGGCAACCGTCCCCTCCACTATCACTGCTCCCTGATACCTTTCAGAGGCTCGCTCCTGCCCAGATTGCTCGTGACCACTCTCGGAGTCTTCTTCCTCTCCTGCCCACCACACAGACACACAGCTCTGCATCCGACATCAATGCAGCCATCACCATGTTGTGCCTGACGGTGCCGCCTTGTCCATTTCCTGAGAATAGACCGAGTTTTCCTGCCCTCTCTGAGCCTTAGTTTCCTGGTCTGCCGGGAGTAGTCCTACTTGGCCCATAATAATTTGGCAAGTTTCTGAAAGAGCCTATTGCTATTCTTATTATAATTGAATTAAATGGTTTTATCACTGGGGAGAAAACTGCTAGGTACACAGCCCTGAGTCTTCCCACCCAGACATCGGGTTTGTCCCTTTTTTATTCACATTTTCTTTTAGGTCCCTCAGTAAAGTTGAAGAATTTTCAAAAAGCACTTCTTTCCATTTTTATTAATTTCTTTGTTCTCTGTTCATTAGTTATTAGTAAACTTTTTCTTTGTATTTTCTAATTAATTATGACTAGTTTGCAAGAAAAAGGTTGGAATTTATTTTTTTTTTAACTATCTACTTTCGTTCTAATAGGCTTTCTGCTGGATATTTTATTTCTAGGTTAGACAATTTCGTTACCTTTAATAATTTGTCTCCCCCTGGTCTTGAAGCCCACGAATAGATGTGGTAAAGCTTTTGAGTTCATGGTTAAGAAGGCTGACTTGAGCAGCAGGAGGAAAGGCTGTTGACACTGGGGACGTCATGGGGGGAGACAGTGAAAAGTCCTGTAGTCGAGTCTAATACCAGGCAACTATCTGTGGAAGCAGAGAAGAGGATTTGGAAGTTGTATTATTGGTATTCTTAGGTCTTTTTTTATACTTATGTCTTAAGTATATTGTAAACTCTTTGTGATAAAGTTGGGAGTTAGTCAAACCTGGGCTCAAATCCTAGCCCCAACACTGAAGAGCTTTGGCAGATATGTAAATTATTTATGCTTCTGAACTTGAGGTTCAACAAGGATGATAGCAATAGCAGTGATGAAGACGATGCTGGGAGTGCCAGTCTGCAGGGTGATGATGGGGAGCAGAGAGGTATGTAAGGTCAAGAGCACAGTGCTTGGTGCATAGCAGACCCTTAACAAATGCTCACAGGGGTCAATGTTGTTCTGTCCTCATCAGATGGGGACAGGGCCAGAGCCTTCCTTTAGCCCCCTTCAGCAACTCTTGGCCCTTGTCATGGAAGTACCCACAGTTGGAGCACACTCCCTCCACCTGCCCTGTCTTGCTGCCCTCCCTGCTGCCCTGAACCTCCCATGAGCCTCCCCTCTCAGCTCTCTCTGGCCTCCAACCTGTCACCATCCTCACCACCCTCAGACCTCTCCTCTGGGCTCCATCACACTGCCCATCCAACTATGATACTCTTTGTATCTCAGCTTCAATCAGTCCCTCCACGGCATATCCAGAACCCCCAAACCCTCACCCCTACTATTGTTTCAATAAATGTCATTCCCTAGACCCAGTTATTCAAGGGAGACATCCTGTGTCTGCTGCTTCTCTCACTAGGGTGCCCTTTTATTTTCTGTAAAGAATCTCTGAGATTCTCACTTAAGCCCAAGAGTCTGAGGTTGCTGTGAGCTGTGACGCCACAGTACCCTACTAAGGGCAGCATAGTGAAACTGTCTCAAAAAAAAAAAAAAAAAGAGATCTCTAGGATTCTGTTCTAAAGCATGTTCCAACTCCCTCTCCATTACCTGCCTCCATTACCAACACCCATTCCACGCCCCCTCCATCCCCGGATGCTGAGATGGTTCTCTCAGATAGCTCTCTGATACAGTTCTCTCAAATAAATCTCATTGGCTTTACTTGAACCTGGACACTGTCCCCTGTAGTCTCGTCTCCACACAGTGGCGTACATGACTGTATAACATAAATGAAATCTTGTCACTTTTACTTAGGATAAAATCCAACCTTGTACTATGGCCTCCAAGGGCCCACGGGACTTAACTTTCTTCAGGTTCCCTCAGCGCCTGAGCTCGCTGCATACCCTCACTCTGTCCGGCCTGGTCTTCCCGGTTTCTCTTCTATGTCCCCGTGCTCACCTCCTCACAAGGTGGTAGCTGACCACCTCATCAAAGTATCTCCTGTCGTTGGACCTTCCTTGTTTCTTCTTATTACCTATCTGTCTGATTTGCGGCTGTTTCACTGGGTGATTGTTGGAATGCCTGTCTCCCCACTAGCCTGTAAATCCCCTGGGGACATAGATCGTGTCCATCTCCACATCATTGTATACCCAGCTCCCAACATGGTCCCTGGCACAGATAATGGTTCCCAACCTTCCTAATGCCCCACCCTTTAATACAGTTCCTCGTGTTGTGTGACCCCCAACCATAAAATTATTTTCGTTGCTACTTCATAACTGTAATTTTGCTCCTGTTATGAATCATGATGTAAATGTCTGATATGCAGGATGTATTTTCATTGTTACAAAGGGGTCGCGACCCTCGGGTTGAGAACCACTGAGATAGAGGCTGAAAGGCTTCTCCCCTCAGCCCAGATCCTGTCATGAGCCATTTAAATCCTGCTGACCTTCACCCACTGTCATTTCCAGCTATTTCTTCCCTTACAACTCTCCCCACACACCCTGTGTTCCAGAGTGCTGCAGGCCTGCTCTTTTGAGACAGAGCAGTAGTCTCCAGAGTGATAAGGAAGTTAACCAGAAGAGAGCGTGCTCCCACTCACCTGAAGTCATGAGGAGTTTCATCCTGATTAAACCTACCGATACGGTGGAAGTTAGCTGTGAAATGGGCATGGATGTTAAAAGGTAACTGTGGCCAGGCATGGTGCAAGTGCCTGCAGTCCCAGCTACTCTGGAGGCTGGGGCTGGAGGATCACCTGAGGTTTCAGCGAGCTATGATTATACCTGTGAATAGCCTCTGCACTTCAGCCTAGGCAACAGAGGGAGGCTCCATCTCTCGAAAAAGAAAATGATGACTCTGACTAAAGCTAACTTTGTTGATGTCTTAACTGTCTCATCCATGACCTAACAGTTCTAATTTCAGAAGTGATAGGAAGTCCTCTAATTCTCTTGCTGATGACCCAAAATTTTGCAACTAGAAATTTCTTAGTCAAAATCTGTCCTTTGTTTAAAGCACATGTCTCTAGCATGAGGTATATATTTATTAAGCTTTTGTTCTTTGTGAGATCTTTTGGGTTGGAGGGTGAGAAAAGAAAGAATCACTCGTATTTCCATAAATATCATAGATTTATTCTAAGGCCACAAATCAGAAGCGGTAAGCCTGCATGGCTTCTCATTTCCTAGTTCAACTCCAGAGAAAGGAATCTGTTTACCCAGCTCAGCTTCATGTGCTAGACTAAAGCGGATCAGAGGCTGCTGGCCGGCCTGCGGATTGGCTGGCCTCTCTGTGTATGCCCAAGTCTCTGTGACATGATGCTGTGATCTGGAGGTAGATGAAACTACAGCTGCCGTGGCTCACCCCTCAGCCAGAGCTTTGTCAGAACAGATCCGTTTGAAGGGGTTATGGGTGTGCCGTGAGACATGGCTGGCAAGGCCTTGATAAGAAGAAAAATGAATGTTTATTGGGCATTTACTATGTCACAGACACTGTTCCTGGTATATCTCATAGCCTACTATTATCTGCATTTGATAGGTAAGGTCCAGAGGGGTTAAAGAACTTGCTCATGATCACACAGATGGGAAGTGAACTAGGATTTGAACCTAGGGCTCTAAAGCCATGGGCTTAATAATTTCTTAACATGCTTGAGTAAAGAAGAGGTGATAGTGCATGTAAATTGGTTAAGGTAGGAGAAGTAAAACTCCATTGAACAGGGAGAGAATGCTAAAGGAAGCATCAGAGAGAAGCGAAGGTATCCTGACATCAGATGGACCAGTCTGCTCCTTAGAGGAAAGGGGAAGCCGTGAGGGCAGAGGAGGTCATAGCCAAGGGAGAGAAATTCTCATGGACACTTGGCGTGAGAGTGGAAATAGCCTGAGAAAGGGACCCAGAGGGTCTGAGCAGACCACTCAGCCCTGGTAGGCTGGAGCTAAAGAGGATGGTTGTGTCATTCGAATCAAAACGAGTTGTGAACAGATCATTAACGTGAAGATTCAAGTCATGATTATTTGGGTGGTTTCTGTGACTTGGGGACATTACGAAGAAATTGTATTTTTGAAGGCTTTGCTTAAACACGTGCATGTCGCTCATAAATGTGTTTTTTCAGACTTTCACTAGTAAAAGTGATGAACAAAGCAAAGCTGATGTCACATTTCTTCAAGAACACTGGGGAGCCCTCCACCCAAGTGAGCAAGCAGGTGAACAGGAAGGACTTAGCTGTCCTGTTATAAGGCTAAGTGAAGCTGAAATGCAAAATGGTAGAATGGTGAAGCTAGATTAGTCGGCAAATTTGAAATTTAATAAGACAACTTACTTTCTTGTCTAACTTTATGGTAGGAAAGTCTCATGATCAGGTACTGGTTATGGTCATTTCTCCAGGCCCAACATGAGACTGTTCTGGTCAAAATACAGGTTGTGATTCAGTTACTCTGATCTCGTGTTCAATGCCATTCAACAGGAACGGGGAAAGAAACATCCCTTCAAACCCAAGAAACTGTCAGAAGGGACCACTTAGAGCAGATTGGTGGTTAGAATATACACCAGCAGTGCCACTAGGTTGAGGTCTTACCACATACACACCCACCTGTTACGTGGCAAGGCTGAGTCGCTTGGATTTCCAGGGCTAGATGTGGGACTAGGTGGGACATCGCCAAAGCAGAAAGGCCTCAAGCCAATTGTGCAATTAGCCACTAGCCTGTGCTGGCCTCCACACTCATCCAGATAAATTTTGAAATCATCAGTGAACTCTCGTGCCAGATTCTTTCCTTGTGGGGAGGAAGCCAGACTATATAAACCTGCCTAGTGCGCCATGCGGTAAGGATGTGGGACAAGTTCCACTTCCCACCCCTTGTGGGAGCTGAATCACTATGCAGAGACCTCTGGCTGTGTGTGGCCTGGCGTGGCCCTCACTAGCTGCAGCGGGGGAAGGGTCCCTGCTTAGGGAGGCAACTGGCCCTAGACCCAGACCCTGA
Source organism: Arctocebus calabarensis (assembly GCA_963573935.1). NCBI lineage: Eukaryota > Metazoa > Chordata > Mammalia > Primates > Lorisidae > Arctocebus > Arctocebus calabarensis. Next base: position 26,907 of record CAUYON010019357.1, on the reverse strand, counting down.
GCAGCCACAAGGCTGCCCCAATCACACTGCCTGCCAGGCCCTGCCCCACGGGCCCACTTCAAGGCTCACCCCCCACCCTATTTAAACCTGTAGAGGGGATGTTAATTAGCAAAGACTGGAGCTCTGGGAGAGGAGGGGGGCTTTTGGCCTTCTCCGTTTCAAGATGACCTTTTGGACCTAGAAAGAAAAACTGGGTTCCAATTGCTTTATTTCGAGGCACTCGGAGTGCTTCCCACGTATCTCATTTATCCTCATGACACCCCTGAGAGGTAAGTTTGTTTGAGATTTATACAAAGTTATGATTATGCCTGTAGATTCAAGTTCCTGCCTCTATGTCATTCTAAACCTTGAGTCTCATCCCCATCTCGCTTTTCCTAACATAGCTAAACCCTTCGGGGAATGAAATGTTTCAGGCTTTAGCCTAGCCAAAGGGTGGTTCATCCCCCCCTTTCTTTTTTTTTTTTTTTTTTTGTTGTTAAGTTTGATTTATTACTTAGCATGCTAGCCAGGCTCGATGGATGTTCAGAATATTATAAATAACGTGGATTGAAAAGATTGTGCTGAAATGTTTATTGCATTCTTAGAAAGAGAACAAGGAATGGCGTGGAGAGCATGGCAGTGGGGAAGGAGGTGGGGAGGCGAATCTTGCTCCTAGACTATTTTAGTGTGTCGATAAAAGACAGTGCTCAGAAGGGAAAGAACTTATATTGCAATCCTGCTATCAGGAATGCAGAAGTGTTCCAGCGGGTGTAAAGAATATAGTTGAAGAATGTAAGGGCCATAAGGAACTAATCATTAGACCTTCTTTCTCTCATTTCCTCACTCATGGTGCTCGGAGAAGGCCAGTAATAGAGAGGCTGCCTGCGCTTTAAAACTAGCTCTCCAGCACACTGCCTTTGGGTGCCCTCTTTATGGTAGACAGCTGTGGCTGGCTGTGTGTGAATGGGAAAGCACCTCCTTTTGACTTATTTTGCATCTTTCCTGGAACCTTTGTTCTTTGGGTGTTCTAGAAATATAAATGTTATCTAATACTAGGACCCCTAAAGCCAATGTCACACTGAGCCCCTGGCATCCAGCAATTGCACTTCAAAGCCATAGTCATACCAGCTTCTTCCTGCCACATAGCCTCGTCTCTGGCTCTTCCCTTAGGCTTCTGCAAGGACAATCGAGTCAGAGTTCCTTAGCAGCCAAGGCTGTCCATGTCAACCTGATACTCAGTAGAAAAGTCTGGCACTCTGGCCAAGAGAATTCTTTGAGACACTCTGTTCTGAGCAAGAACAGACTTTTGGCCACTCCAGCTGCTGCTATGGCTCCTGCAGACTTCCTCAGAACAAAACTATCTTTGTCAAGAGGAAGTGAGGCTGAGGGATACTGGTGTGGGGTCGGGGCGAGTTGAGTGTGTCAGACACATCTCTGGCTCCTCTGGAGGCTGCGTGTCATCAGTGGGCCTGGGCACTGGGCAGTGGCCTTCCTACTGGCCGGGGAGCCCTGTCCCATTAGCTGTGTGGTACCCAGAGGAGGCCACAGTTGTTGTTATCACAGTCACAGATGCTACTTTATTGTGTGGTGGGAAGAACTAAACTTCAGCACCAGAGAAGTCACACACAGGGCCTGTTACAACACAGAGTCCAGGAGGGACCCTTGAATTTGCGATTCCAACAAGCTCTGAGGTGATGTATGCGCCGAGACCTAGACCACATTGTGAGTTAGCCAAGCTCTAAACAGAAACATTTCTAGTGTTAGGCAATTTTTTGGTAACTTCCTTTTCAGGAATGTCCTCTAATAGAGGATGATAAAAAGTTATGGGGAAGAAATGAACTGAGGCTATTTGATTCAATACAAAAAGGGTCCCTTCACTGGAAACTAGAGTCTAATTCATCTTTGTTAGAAAGAAACCCATAAGTATCTGGTGGAATCCCAACATTTCACTAATAATGTTAGCTCTGTTCATTTATTTGAAAGATGGGAATAGAATACATTCTAGAATTTTATACTCAGATCACTAACCACTAATGGGGAATATATTGATTTTGAAGCTGGCAATATCTACTGTACTTACTTTATTTGAACCATTTTCTAGTTCTTTAAAATCACTACTCCTTCATTACCAGTTCTATTGGTAGTTTATACACTTTCATTCACACATATTCATTGAGCACTTACTATGTGCCAGGTACTCTGATAGCTGCTAAAATATTCCCCAGTTAACTATCACCAAGTAAGAAAATTATTTGAAATTCCTGCTACCGATTCTAATTTTCTTTTTTATTTAAGACAAGGTTTTACTCTTGTTTCCTGAGCTGGATCATCATAGCAGCAGCATCATAGCTCACTACAAACTCAGACTCTTAAGTTCAAGCCATCCTCCCGCCTCAGCCTCCTGAATTGCTGGGACTACAGGATCCTACCAGCTAATCTTTCTGTTTCTCTTATAGAGACAGGGTGTCATTCTTGCTCAGGCTAGTCTTAAACTCTTGACCTTGTGCAACCCTCCTGCCTTGACCTCTCAAAGTGCTGGGATTACAGGCATGAGCCACCCACATAGTCCATACTATTGATTCGTAACACATTGACTGCCACACCAGAAAAAAATTTTTTTTTCCTTAGGGCCCTGGTGTTTTATTAGATCAAGATAGGCCCCGAGCACAAAACTAGTGTAAGTTAAATAACTCACATGTCAATTAATGCTTTAATATTCCACATAGTATTTGAGGCTAAACCATGAGCTGCTCTTCAATCAACTGAAACTACCAATATCTGCTGACTGGGTACAGCAGAACCTCTATAGTTGACCACATCCCTACACTAACCACCTCCTTACATTGACCCAATTTTCATAGACCAGACATGCACCACATGGTCTTATCAGTACAGTAGGCCTGCTTCCTTATGTTGACCCCTTCTGTATGTTGACTAGTTTGTTACAGGCCTTCAGGTGGTCAGCTTACAGAGGTCCCACTGTATTATATGACCTTTGTGCTAGGCATGAGACATGCAAACACATGGCCTGTCATCTCAAGGAATGGACAGACTAGCAGGGAAGGTACATCATGAACCCAATTCATTGTTAGATTAAATAATATGTGAATTTCTGTAAGTTCATGTCTAGCGAACATGAAAGTAGCACCAGGAAATCAGTCCTGAGACTGCCTTGGGGCTAGGCAGAGAAGGTATGGGGAGGTAGTGTTCTTGAGCTGAGGCCTGCAGCTGGGGCGGTGTGCTGGGTGCAGGGGAGCTGGCAGAGGCCCTGCAGTAGTGTGAACCCGTCCTGCCAAGGCACACAGGTGTGAGAGAGTGTAGCGTGCTGAGAGTGGGAGGCCAAGGTGGGAAAACTGGATTGTTTCATTGGGAATGTGTCATAATTCTACTTTTTTATTTTGCTTTGAACTGACTTCTGAAATATCTGACAGACCATGTTTAATGTAAGCCAGCAAATATTGCAAGGTCAAATCTGACCTTTTGGGTTATCTGTCCTACTTTTTTCCAGAAGAGTGCTAACATCATTTTGATATTATTCTCAAACACCTTCTATGATTTGCACTAACAGCACACACTGGAAAGGCACATAGTATGTGTTCTTTGCTTGGCATGTGATAGAGAAGTCCCTGGTATAGGATCCTATATGCTAACGTGTGGCCCATGACACTCAGCTGTCTGCCTTTTTCTAGGACTGTATCTTTATGGTCTGTTTAAGCTGCTTATACTTGAGCACCTTAAGGGAGAGAGAGAGAAGGACTTCTACCTCTCAGCCTTGTCTTCCGAAGTGATGTAAGCTACGTCTAAACTGGTTCCCTTGGATGCAGCACTTTCCCAATCTTTCAGCTGTAGTGACTCTTTGGACCTCAGATACTTCTGTTCATTCTTCTTACCAATAGAATTCTTACTCAACAGTTTTCAGGCTAACCACATTCTAGAATTGATGGCTTGGGACCTTGGCCATTCATTTTTTGGTAGGCTCGGCAGTGGTATTGTTGGATCTGCTCACAATGTCTGCAGGCGCGTGTCACAAGCAGCATAGGGGCTTGGAGGGCACCAGCCTAAGTTTTCACTCAAGAAAACCTTCCACGTGCTGCTACACTGATGGCAAACTTGGAAGTGGCGGTCTCCTTATGTGACGGTCTGGTTTGACCATCCTCAGATGGTAACGATAGGGGTGGTGAAAAGTGTTTGAAGAGAGCACTGAGTGGAGGGGACTTCTTGGAGAAGCTCCTTCACATCACAGTGTGAATGTGCCTGTATTCACACTGTGTGCTTGGTGTGAGAGCTCTCCAGCCTGACTGTCCCTGTTGCCCCTGTGCATTTTCTAGATTGAGCTACAAGCCCCCATGCTGCTTTTTGTAAGAGGCCCTTTTTCAGCCAGGTGCAGTGGCTCATGTCTGTAATCCTAGCACTCTGGCATGGCCAAGGCAGGCAGATCCGTTGAGCTCAGGATTTTGAGACCAGCCTGAGCAAGAGACCCTGTCTCTTCTAAAAGCAGAAAAATTACCCAGGTGTTATAGATGTTACCTGTAGTCCCAGCTACTCGGGAGACTGATGCAGGAAAATAGCTTGGACCCAGGAGTTTGGGGTTGCTGTGAGCTATGCTGATGGTGCCATGGCACTCTACTCCAGGCAACAGACTGAGACTCTGTCTCAAAAAAAAAAACGGCCTTTTTTTCCATGATCTAGTATAGAACATCTTAGAAATCTCTTTTTTTGTTCTCACTCCACCGACCTTGGTGCTCACAGGGATCAGACTCTGGTGGCCATCGTCCTGCTACTAGTGAAAAGTTAGCCATGCCCAGTGTGCTAGGGAGGGGGACCCCCACCCCCATTTTTAAGCTCCTCACTACAGCAATATCATTAAATTAGGGTTCCAAGCTTTAGAGAGGAGACCACGTGGGACACCCTGGGTAGAAGATACACGCCCCTTCTGATAGAGCAAACAGGATTGGCATTTTATTGAAGTGCTCTTAATTTAGGTATTTTCATTCAAATAGGCTTACGGGTTGTTTGAGAATACATTTCAAAGTTAGTTTTCCTGATCTTTGTACAGTGAGTTAGAGAAGGTTTTCAAGAAAAGTCTGGCAGCCCCCTTTGGTGCACCGAGAGGAGCACACCAAAGGCAGGAGGCTGGGGGACCCTCCTCAGAGCTCCCAGCCTGCTGGGGTGTGGTGCTAGGGAGGATGTGGGCAGCAGTGGAGACCTAAGGTGACGGCCGATGGGAAGGATCAAAGTGTCTCTGCCTATTGATCGTGATTGATGCCACTGTTGGATCATCAGATTGATGATCGTGAGTGCCACCGTTGGAGCAGGAACAATTTCCAGCGGGTAAGAAGAGTAGCCGACCCCAGGCAGTGTGTCCACATTAACTGTTTTATCTCATTTCAGCTTCAGGAAAACACTGTGAGCTAAGGGTTTTGTTAAGCTATCGTTCTCCCAACTTTAGGCTTAGAGGATCGGGTCCCTTACTCAAAGGACAGAGCCACGATTTGAATGCGTGCAATCTGACTTCTCAACTTTAGATGTTGCGCCAGACAGCTCCCCAAAGCAGGAAACCGCGTCTTTATAAGGACGGACGTTTTGCAGCACGCAAGCACGCATAGGAGGTGACGCGTGGCGCTGGGAGTTAGTGGCCAGAGAGCTTAAGACCACTTAATGGCAACCACTTGAAAGCAGCGGTGACCTTTTGAACACAGGAAAGCCAATTTTTCTGCCTCATCAATGGAGACAGGCTTCACAGCCACGCTGAATAATTATGACAAATGTTCTGGTTACTTGAGAAAAGACTCAGCTCAAAGTGAAAGGCCCATGTCCGGCCGCTCTCTCTCGCCAGATCCTTATTTTTCTTTTCTCCCACAGCCCTGAGAGCTATGCTGATCTTTCTTCTGCCCTCCCACCATGGCCCTCCCCACCATGGCCCTTGGTTATATATAGTCCTTGTCACCTTGGAGGCCAAAGAAATGCTGCGATTAGGTGGGGGCAGATGTGGCCTCCTGGATGACAGACTGGCCCTCCACCCAAAGCCCCAGAAGTGGTGCTAGTGATCCCCACTTTATTAGAAATGCGTTTACATGAATTTTTCCACACTTGTGGTGACATCGCATGTCTACTATTTCATCCTGCTTCTACCACTACAACCTGCCTTCCTCTCGATTTCAGCAACCAGCTGGTGGCCAGCAGTTGGCAGCCCAACCAGCAGCATGATGAAGTGAAGGGGCGCCTAATAAAGGCAGCAGCCATCAGGGTATGAAGCACACTTTCATCTGGGTACAGAATAGTCAAAGCAGGGCACCTGTGGAACAGCTGCTGTCCGGGATGCAGCGCCCTGCTCCTCTCTTCTGAGTAGACCACATGTGCCCACAGACCAAGCAGGTACTAGTTTGCTGGCAGAGGTACCCCTGTCCTGGAAAGTGCTGGAACCCATCGACAAGTTCTTCCTCTCCAACTCTCCTTTTCCTACACTCCATAATAAGTCCCCTTTCTATTTCCAGTTGTCATTACATCACCCTTCATTCCAACAAACTTTTGTAATGTGTTATTTCTAAGCTTACATATTATTAACATTTCAGGATGGCAGTTTCCTGATGCCATGTAGGAAGGCGCTCGAGTCTTACCCACAATATGTTTCTAAATTCCACCATAGAATGGCTGGTTTCTGGAAAGTATTAGCACTCTCCCCGCCCATTCCCCTAGAATCCGAGTGAAAGGGGTCTGATGCCTTTGAGGCACCACCTTCCATATACAGTAACGTGAGAGAAGCTAGACTTTTCGTTACAGCACTTCCCACCTTCTAGTATATTATAGCATCTCCTAATTTTTGTTCTTGTCTGCACACACTGCACACCCCTCTCTTCCACAATCACACACTAGAGCATCCATTCAGGGAGGGCCAGGACTTGTCTGCGTCGTTCATTGCTGTATCCCCTGTGCCGAGCACAGTGCCCGATGGATGCTTAGATCACAAGCCATCACAGAGATGCGATATAGAGGATGTCGGGACTCTTTGCTTTCCTAGCACATCAGGAGTGGGGACCTTCGTTACATCTGCTGAATGAACTTTACTGAGTACTCACTGTGTAATGTATCTAATGTATACCAGTGTGTACGAAGTGCTTAGCACCAGTAATGGACACGGCTCTTATTAGAAGCACTTTGGCTGTAGGCATGTGTGTACTTGCCTGGGACCAGCCTGACCCAGGCCCCTTCTGGGCCTCAGGGACAAAGGGATCCCCAGGTGGAAACCCTAAGTGACTAGTTTGAACCAGAGGATGAACTGGGACCAAGATAGCTACTGCCCCAGAACTAGAATCCATTTCTTATTTACTGTGACTCTGCGGGACAACATCTATAGCATTAATAAAAGAATACTTGAAAAAGAATAGGAACTGTGTCTGTGAAAGAAGAAGAGTTTGGTATCTGGGAAGGCCCCGTAATGGTTACAGCTATTTCTATTGGGAACTCAACCCATTCAGAGTAAGGAAATGTAACATGGGACTCTTCAGATGCAATGCCTTTGAACTGGCCTTTGAAGACTAAACTAGCAAAGCAAACTCATGTTCATGTTTCTCTAGTATTTCCCCAAATAACTAGAGACAAACAGTTATTTTTACTGCTAATCTCTCTACCAAAAGATCTTGGTTGCCAGGAAGAGGAAATAGCTCTGGGTCATGTAGGTTAAAAAAAAAAACTTGTAATTTATTTGAGACATGTTAGGTTACATGCAGAAACCTAAGGGACAATTGAGCCAATTAAGTCTAGGGAAGAATCAGAACAAAGGCAGGGCCTGGGACCTTCCAGGCTTGGTTGTGGCCCACCTCTCTGGAGTGTAACCATTACTGTGGCTGAGGCCCCAGCTGTGCTCTGTTCAAAATCCAGAATTCCTGGAGAAGAGAACCTGGTTGGCCTCACATGGGCTCCATCACCCCAGCTGTGTATGTGCAAGCGGGATCAAGCTGGACAGACGTGGCTACTGGGCCACCTCAGGAATATGTTGTTTTGAGGTTTAGAACTCAGTGGCTCCATTCAGATCTACCCAGGAGCCTTTTGCCTCTTGGTCAAATGATTTGCTCTTAACAAAGCAGATGGATAAGCATTTGATGCATGGACACAGCATTGTCTCCGTGCCTCTTGTCCTTAACTGGTGCCAGGTGATAGATACATCCTTGTCCAAACAGGACCAGTGAAGGGGTTTGTAATGGTGAGTCCATAGCCTGACTGGAACCATCCAGAAGTCTTCTGACAGTCTGGAGGGAATTGTCAAAGCAAGATATCCATAGCAGAGTTCCTGACTGTCTTTTCAATGACACTTGAATTTCTGCCAGACTCCAGACAGATCCCCGCTCCCAGGGGTAACACATAGCACAGCGAGGGGATGTTTCTTAGCAAATATTGATGCACCAGAGAATCAACATTAAATTATTGACTTGACAACTCATAATGTGCTGCTCTTGGTCGCTGATAGGAAGGATTACCTATTTACAATTGAATTCTGCTGTTGACTTGTGGTGATAGCTGAGCTGAACTTATTTCAGGGAAGGGAAATGAATAACACTTTAAGAACACAGATGGGGCCTAGAAACTATTCAGCACTTTCTGTACAGGAAGTGACAATAATGGCTGAGCTTTTACATACGCCCTCTAAGGAATGGTTATCATCTGCAGAGTTTTGTGTTTATTTGGGGGGTAGGTAGGGATGGGGATGACTTTCTGCCTCTCTCATGAGACTGGCAGCCCCGTAAAGAGTCAAATGTACATGGTTGCGCCCATCAGACCTGGCGCGTGATAGGTGCTCACCAGACTTCTCCGCTCAGTTCTGGTGTGGGGGAGGCAGGGTCTCTTAGGCAGGTCTGAGGGGTTGTTCTTGTTCAGCATCAGGACAGCTCAGCCAACAAGTCTGGCCTGAGGAGCCCTGGCCAGTGGCTTGAGTTCTCACACGGGGTCTCCATGACAGAGTGTGAGTCTCGTGGCTGAGACTGCTCCAGAGCCACCTGACGGCCGGCCAGGTGCTCGTGCCCCCACCCCCAGGCCCCGCCTGCCTTCCACTCGGCGCTGTCCAGCTCCCCTGCCCTTCTCTCGCCGTCCATTTAATTTCCTGTTTCTAGGCGAGGCCTTTTTTCCCTTATCCCAGCCCCCTCTCCTTCCAGGTCACTTCCCCTGATTCCTGCTTCCTGCCGAGAATGCTCTTGCGCTCCTGGCCCCCACGTCTCTCTCTACACCATTCCTTCCCACAGTTGCTGCCTTCTCTGTGGAGCTGATTCCTTCCTCAGTTCCATTTCCACAGAGCATCCCTTCTCGTCAGCATGGCGTGTGGCAGGCGCCAGTCCTGGGACCAGGAAGGGAATTCTCTCTGGATGGGGCTCGGCCTTCAGCAGGGAGGGCTGAGTTGCCAGAGGGAGGAAGGAGCCTCTCTATTCCTGGTGTGGCTTTTGACAAATCCACCCGGACACATTCGGTGGCACTGGCCTGGCTGCTCTCGAGAGTCACCTCAGAAAAGACCACAGTTCTCACCTGCAGGAAGCTGGTGCTTCTCAGAAGAATACAGCCCATGTTTAGCCAGCTCCGCCCTCGTGCCAGGCCCTAGGCCATTACAGAGTGTCACCTACCCCTCCCACAGCTTTGGGGAACGTGCGTGTTGCCCCTCATGGGATGGGATGCAGGGATCCTGGGGAAATACAGAGGCCAGGACGGAGCCAGGCTGCAGTCTGCAAGCCCTTCCTCTTCCCACTGCCCTGTGTCCCTAAACCACAATCTTGTGCAAAGCCAGAGACTGTTTATTACATTCAGTCAGCATGACACAAAACTGAGGTAAAATTAAGATTCTATTTTGTGGCCAGTTTTCTGCCTTGTCATGTATTTCTTTGAGGAGTCACGCTGTGTCAACTTGTGTGTCACAGTCTGTGGTTTGTGCCTTCATCCTGCAGGACTTCCGTGGCCCGCTCGGGGGACCACCTCCCATCTACTCCCAGCTCCCCAGGTCGGGCTGAGCCCCGCGATGCTCCCTCCCAGGACGGGGCTCTTTGCCCAAAGCCGGTCCTGCCGCCTTCCTCGAGCTCTCGGAGAAGGGCAGAGGGCTTCGGCCTCAGGAGTCTCAGCTCTTCTCTTCATCCTGCTTAACCTCTGAGCCCCACTTTCTCTCCTATAAAATGGGGTAAATTGCTGCTCTCCTTGCCTATTGCCTCATGGCGAGAATCAAGTGGGGTCTGAATCCAGTCAAACTCTCTGGCTGGTGTGGTGGCTCGCACTTGCAATCTCGGAGCTTTGGGAGACTGAGGCATTCAAAACCAGCCTGGGAGGGAGGAGGTACCCATAGTAAGACCCTGGTGTCTCTACAAAAAAATTTAAAAATGAATTGGGCTCGGTGGCACATTCCTAGAGCTGTAGCTACTTGAGAGGCTAAGGCAGGAGGATTGCTTGAGCCCAGGAGTTCAAGGGCGTAGTGAGCTCTGACTGTGCCCCTGCACACCAGCCTGGGTAACAGAGCCGGACTTCTTTTTTTTTTTTTTCTTTTTGAGACAGAGTCTCAAGCTGTCACCCTGGATAGAGTGCCATAACATCACAGCTCACAGCAACCTCCAATTCCTGGGCTCAAGCGAGTCTCCTGCCTCCGCCTCCCAAGTAGCTGGGACCACAGGCGCCCGCCACAACACCAGCCATTTTTTGGTTGCAGCCGTCATTGTTGTTTGGCGGGCCCGGGCTGGACTCGAACCCACCAGCTCAGGTGTACGTGGCTGGCGCCTTAGCCCGTTGAGCCACAGGCACTGAGCCAGAGCCGGACTTCTTAAGCGAGCAAACAAAACTTTCCTCGGCACATGCCCCTCGTGGCTTACCAGTACCCTTGTTTTTGACTTCTGTTCTTGTTTGTCATTTTCACGGTCATCGTCACTGGTATTATTAGAGCAGCACAGCCGGCCACCACCCCTGGCCCCTGGGTTCCTGTCCACCCCTTCTCTGGCACAGCTGCACTGGTCAGAATGTCGGTCCCCCTTTTGGTTTGCTTTAACCTTCTCCTGCTCTGGCCTGTGACCCCGTCCTCAGCGTGTGCCCCTAGCCTGACCCTCACTTCCTCACAGGCTTTTCCGGCTGGGTCTTTCGCAGCTTCTCTCGCCTGGTGCCCACTCGGCTGTGCGCTGCTTGCCTGCTGGCCGCAGCCGGCGTTTCCCCCATGCAGCTGCCCCTCCTGTGGCTACTAACGGGACGGATGCTGCCAGATCCTCCGCTCTGAACTCCCGACCTTTCCTGGACGCCCGTCACCACCGCCTGGCCTCGGCAAACATCACTCTGTTTCTGCACCAAATGCCACCCAGGTGTTCCTCTGTTTGTGCTCCTTCTCCTTCGCTTTTGGAGCGAATGACGTTTTATTTCTGCGGCGGGACATTTATAGAGCACCTGCCATCACAAGGCAGGGGCTGCCTGGGTGCGGTACCTGTGTCAGCAGAGCTGTTATTTGTTGTCAGTATGTTCTAGAAGTTTTGTGTGCTCTATTTTTACTGAATCCCCACAACAAGCCCGGGAAGTCAGTATTTTTCAGTCCTGTTTTCACAGATGGTGGAAGTGTCTCTTCCAGAGAGCGAAAAAACTTTCCCCTAATGTCCTGGCTAGTGAGCGGCAGATGGGAAGCCCCTGACCGTGAAGCCGAGGCCCCTCCCACCATGTCAGACTACCCGAGTGAGCCCTGAAGTCCAAGGGCCTGAGGAAAGAAATGCTATGAAAGAATATAAGAACTTCAAGATAGAGGACCCTCGTCTAAGAGCAATAACCGCGCTGTAAATGCCTCTTGGTCTCAAGGGAGGCAGGATGGCTGTGGGCTGAGCAGTCTTTAAAGAGGAGCTGGAATCTGAGCTGAGCCTTCAAGGCTCTTGGCCCCAAGGTGGGCTGAGAATGGGATGAGGCTGCCCCCAGAGGGGAGTGGGCCGACATCGGAAGATTTGTTGAGAAGTTAGCAACAAACTGCAGAGGGAGGCTGATCCCTGAAGCAGAGGAAGGAAAGTCTTCAGGGATCGGTCGGATGTCAGGCTGAGAACAAAACCAAACGCAGAAAACCGCAGAGGCAGGTAGGTGTCCGCCCTCTCGCCCAGCTGCAGGAAGGCTGTTGCGTCCACAGTCCGTGGCAGAGCACACCCAGCTCGGGCAGGCAGTCTGGGCGGGGACCTCGCGGGGAGCTGCCGTGCTCCTAGAATCGGAAAAGCGGAATGTAAATCCGTTCACCTTCTCTGCACTGCGTCTACTCTTTTCTGGGCTTACTCGCCCAGTCGTGGGATTAAAGGGAACATTTACATGAACTTTTAAAAACAAATATTCCAGTTTTGTCTCTTCTGCTCATTTACCCCCCTCGGCTCAGGAGTCTTCTGCTAAAAATCTATTTGATCAGTGAGAACCAACCAAGCAGTTAATACACAAGCAAATGTCACCCATTGACAGGCACAGCTGAAAAACCCAAACCAGAAACAGCCACCCACAGGAGTCACTCGGGAAGCAGCCCTTGTTCATCTTTCGGCTTGTTAGCTGCATGAGGCTGCTTGTGGGCCCTGGGAAATGCCAGACAGACAATAAGAAGAAGCTCTCGGCTCGAGAGCAGCAACAGCAAGGAGCAGCCAGCCAGGAAGGCTGTGACAAAACCTGAGAGAAGGACTTCCATATAAAAATCATCCTTGGTCTCTCCCTGCCTCCTGTGTCCTCAGACCTCCCGGCCACCTCCGCCCCTCACGCTTACCTCCCACACAGGCCCCTATAGCTACCGCACACGCCTTGCAGAGATCTGCCCGCCCTGCCTCACACAGGTCCCACTCCACGTTGGTTCTCCTTCTGCCAGGAGGTGCCAAGAGCTGTTACCTACACTCACTGTGCAGGGGCGGTGGCAGCACGGGCCCTGCCGCAATGCGCTGGTTTCCAGTGTTTCACTGGAAAAAGTATGGACCATTACTCCAGATGAACAATCTTCAGAAAACACAACACCGTCCCTGAGAGACTGTGTCTAATATCCTTTCCCAGTTTGCAAAAAGAGTTTGTTTTCTTAGGTCCTTTTTTTAATTGCCATGAGCTGGACTTGTAAATATTGTAAGTGGTTGAGTAATACTCATCTGGTAAACTGACCAAAGGAAATGGACATTTTTTTCCACTCTTGTAACTCTGGCATCCCGTGCCTGCCCCTGAAAGGGACTCTTGAGGATTGGAAGAGAAACTCTGCCTTCCCAGGTGCCAGCAGGCCCGGGGCAGGGGCTGAGTGAAGCGTGGAGATGCTCCCGCAGTCGGCCGCCTCGCCAGGTGTTTGTGCTGGGCCGGGGCAGAGAACATTCATTGTTCAGAACTTGGCAGGTTCCCAGAAGTTCAACTGCCTTTCCTCGTTCTGAAATGTCAAACATTTCCTTAGCTGGGGATGGATGAGTAGACCCCCTGAGGTTTAAGCACTAATCTGAGGCAAAAAAAGAAAAAAGTTTTATCTTCCACATGTGACTAAGATTCAAATTCTTCCCGTGTCCACCCCACGGGATGGTCCTTTGGGACCTTGAGAGTGCAGGCACTTGCCTACATCAGAAATACTGGAGGCTCTCCCCGACCTCTGTCTTTAGGAAACATCAAACTTTTTATGGTTGTGTATGGGTGGTAGTGTTTTTTTAAATGGCGTCTCTTTCTGATACTTACTAAAATATTTGTAGATGAAATATGTCTGGGATTTGCCTCAAAATAATACACTGGAGACAGGGAGCAGGTGAGGGTGTACGTAAAACCAGCCTGGCCGGGAACTGATCCTTGTTAAAGCTGAGTGATGGCTTCATCACGGCTCAGTATACCCTTTTGTCTACTTTTGTGTATGTTTAAAATTTTCCACCATAAAACATTAAGGAAGGGAAAGTGGGAGGGAGAAAGAAAGAAAAGAGGATTAAAAGAGAAAAAGCCGGATGTGTTAGCTCTCACCTATAATCCTAGCACTCTGGGAGGCCAAGGCAGGAGGTCTTTGGAGCTCAGGAGTTCGAGACCAACCTGAGCAAGAGTGAGACCCTGTCTCTACTAAAATAAAAAAAACAATTAGGCATTGTGGTGGGCGCCTGCAGTCCCAGCTATTCAGGAGGCTGAATCAGGAGGATTGTTTGAGCCCTGAAGTTTGAGGTTTCTATGAGGTATGATGACATCACTGCACTCTAACCTGGGACCTGGAGTGAGCCTCGGTCTCAAAAAAAAAAAACAAAAAAAGAGACAGAGAAAGAGAAAATTCTTTATCCAAGTTTTTTAGCCCCAAAGAGTCTGGACCTCTCCCCTGGATCATTCTGTTGTGAGTCCCCTGCTCTGGACAGGCTCCACGGGTGCAAAGCAGGGTTAAGTGCATAGGCTAAGGGGCCTGACCCACCTGAATCCCAACTCTGACTCCTCCGCTTACCAGCTAGGCCTTGGGTAGGAGGCCACACAGTTAACCTTCTGGAACTTCGACTTTCTGATATATAGAACACAGATGAGATTTAAGCAAAGCAGTGTACCCATAGCATTTACCAAAACCCTGGCACGCGTGAGTATCCTGTACTGTGTGGGTTAGTGTTCTCTCCTGGGTTACTCCTGCCGACACATCCGAGGGGAGAGACTCCATTCAGAAAGGTGCCCGGAGCTGTGATCACATTCCGAGAGAGCCACACTTCTTACAGAGAAAGGCTGTGGCGATCGGGCTGATAAACACCTGCACCTGGACCAAAAGGCCACTGGGCTTTTGCTCATCATTGTCACCTGCCATCTTAAAATGACACCCTCAGTTTACTCTGGATGCACATCAGTTCATTTAAGTCTATGGATGCTGTTTGCTCTGAAAGGATTTAAAATGTAAAAGCCTTATTTGTCATTGCTCTTAAAGTCCTCGTTTTCTTTTTTTTTGTTTTTGAGACAGAGCCTCAAGCTGTCACCCTGGATAGAGTGCTGTGCCATCACAGCTCACAGCAACCTCCAATTCCTGGGCTCAAGCGAGTCTCCTGCCTCTGCCTCCCAAGTAGCTGGGACTACAGGCGCCCGCCACAACGCCCGGCCATTTTTGGTTGCAGCCATCATTGTTGTTTGGCGGGCCAGGGCTGGATTCGAACCTGCCAGCTCAGGTGTATGTGGCTGGCACCTTAGCCTGTTGAGCCACAGGTGCCGAGCCTGTATCTGTTATTTTAGTTTATTTATTCATTTTATGAACTATAGGTACATATAATTGATAATTCAGTATCTCTGACCAATAACCATAGTTAACGTTACTTAAAAGAAATGCTGGAATATGATTAAATGGCTTTATAAGGCTAAGAGAAAGGTGACCATAGTGGAAAAACTTCTTACTTTAAAATGTTTATAAATTTGTACAACTTTGATATAGTTTTCAGGCTGCTTAATGCAAATAATCAAAATTTCCAGAGAATTTTTAGACGTTGCAGTATGTTCATCTTCTAATTTTGAATCTAATGAGGGGAGAGATATCTTTTCAAAGAGTAGTATTATGGTGTTTTCTTTACTCTGGAATTCACATGGTAACACATATTTAGTTTTATTTCTTCATCACGCCCCATTCCTCAAATCCTATTTCACCCTCTTTCTCCTGTCATCCTCTTCATCTTCCTCTTTTGTATTTTTCCAGAGACTTTAGCTGTCCCTGATGGACCATCAGATTTTCCTGAAGTAGCTACATCCTTGTTACATTTCTCCTTTGACTTTATCCCCTTAAATTTTTATAAGGCTGCCTTTTTGCTATCATTTAGATTATTCCTGAGTACCTAAAATAAGTGACTGAGGCAAAGACCTCCAGTGATGAGGTCTTTAAACCTCCAGTTTATTAAGCCAGAATTGAGGCTGCACTAGGGAAAAACATAAGCCACAGACAAATCTTGTAGCTGTTTTTTTTTTTTTAAAAGGGGAATTTGGAAATTTCCGTATTTGAGGGAAGGAGGGCACACAGAAAGGAAAAGGAAAATAAACCAAGGGGTGGGTGGGTAGAGACAAAATGGTTACATTCTTGTGAGATCTAGGAAAATTTGCATTTTACATAAGAAAAGGTAAATGTTAGAAGAGAAAAAGGGAGTGAAGGAAGCGTGAATTGCATAGATGTCCCTGGGCATGTAGAAGGATGTTCGTTCCTGTCTTGTCTCTGTTCTGCACCTGGGAAGATAAAATTGTCATTCGTTCTTAGTGTGGAATAAGCAGACTTTAGTTTTAGGAGCTAGACTTGCATGCAGATGTAAAGTTAGCATTTGCGTGTTCTTGCTTATGGAAGGCATAGAGTTTCCTTATTGACGGATACATGGGGCCGGTTCTTCACAGGTGCCTGAGGGCTTTACTTTCCATTTTGCATAAGGAGTTGGGGGAGAGGAGGAGTCCTGAGATTTTTATTTTCTTTTTTACTTCACATCACACCTAGCATTTTGATCTTCGGTGGAGTTGCGAGGGTTTGTGGATTCATTCATAGGATGGAAATGAACAGAATGAGAAGCCACAGCCAGGAGTGGCCGTTTGCCGGCTTAAGGATCCTGCTTTTCGCCTTTCGTGGCTGGTCTGAAATACTTTATTTTTGGATCATCAGATTTGGATTTTCTTTTCCCAGATTTTATCTTCTATCTCAGAGTGCTTCGTAAAAAAACACAGTGCTAACGGAGATCTTTGGATTTTTCTTTTTTTTTTGTACTCCTTGTTTGCTTATAAAAGAAGGCAAGGTTACTCTTTGGCTTTTGGTTTCTTGAGGTCACATTTAGCCTTAATGATTCTATTGTTTTCTGGTTCCTAAGACAAATTATATATATATGTGTGTATATATATATGTGTGTGTGTATATATATATGTACCTTGTTTCAAAAGAGAACCAAGTTTCCTTGTTTCTTGCTCTGTCACCTAGGCTAGAATGGGATCCTAGCTCGCTGCAGCCTCAAATTCCTGGCTTAAGTGATCCTTCTGGCTCAGCCTCCTGAGTAGCTAGTACTACAGGTGTGTGCCACTATATCTGCCTAATTTTTAAATTTTTTTGAAAGTTGAGGTCTCATTATATTGCTAGCTGACTTTGAACTCCTGGCCTCAAGTCCTCCCGTTTCTGCCTCCCAAAGTGCAAGGATTATAGGCATGAACCATTGCATCTAACCACTTAGTATATTTTTAAAGGAGAATTTGGCAGGTTTATGATTATTGGGATAGTTGTAAAAATACATATCACTAACTATCCTAAAAATACATTTCTATGTCACTTTCAGCTGTTTATTATTTTTACCTACATTTGTCAAGCTATTAGGACAAAGACTATAATAATAGGACCTTTTGAAGCTTGATATTCTAATTTTATACTATAAGTTATTTCTGAAAAGCTTATAAATTGATTTAAAAATGTTTTAACTATATTGGTAAACTCAATACTTAAAGGAATATTTTTGTGACTCCTTTTGTAAAGTGAACAATCGGCCTGTAATTTGTTTGTGTCAAACTGTATATACATCAAATTTGTTTTAAATAGAGTATGTCTACAATTACAGGTGTATGTATAAAAAAAGAAGAATGTTTAATTTCTGTTTGTGAAGAACAAATTCAGATTTGGCACTTTAGATGAGTGAGGCGTGCCAGACTACTCTATCTCTATTCTTTTTAATAAAATAATGTTATCAAAATGTGTTCTACACCCTAAATTAAGGAACTGGCAAGAGTTTATGTATGAAGATTGAGCTATAGTGCATTTTCTTAATGGGGCTAGTGTGAAGTAATGGAAAGTTTAAAAAGTTATTTAGTAGTTTTATCCTTTTTTAAGTAGTAAAATTGGAATCTGCAATAGTAATGATTTAATTTGCTTTAAAATTTTTGCTTTATATTAGTCTGTACTTTTAGGAGTGGGTATATATGATGCTTTCAAAATGTATGTGTGCGTTAGCTTACTGCTTACTATATAGTTTGATTATATCTATATACTTATTGCACTGCTTAATAGTTAGGAAGATAGTTAATAACAACTCATTCTCCTCTTAGTTTGAATACTCAAATGTTGTTAGCCAGAATTAGCTATCAACAGCTATTTAGTTCTTAATATAGAAGAACTAAATCTTTATAATGAAAACATGAAATAAAATGTGATTGTCATTATGAAATATTTAACTCCACCATGGGTTAAATATAGTGTCGTTTTGGTTTTCTTGTTGGGGAGTCATCCGGGAACCTTACTAGTTTACTATTGTGTTGTTTCTCTGGGAAAGTATATACTAATTAAAGCCAAGAGCATTCAAATCTCATCTTATCCACATTTCACACAATCTCTGCATAGCCTACTAGTTATCAGTCATGATCTAACATGTGTTCTGTTAGAGCTCAAGGAAAATAAAATCCTTTCTTGAGAACTAAAGAAGAAGTCTGTGAATTAGGGAACACTTGAAAATTTTCTGGGATCTAGTAGGATTCCAGAAATAAGCCAACCAGGTTTATCCACGTCCTTAAAAAGTTAGGGTAAGGGTCAAGGTTAACCCAGAGTTATCAGGTTCAAAAATGAAAAGGAGATAAAGGATTGGGAGCAAAGAGTTTTGGGGTCAAGTCCAAGGCTAGACATCGAGAAATTGTTTAAAACCTAGGCCTTAAACTATGTGACGGTGTTCACACTATGCCCGGAAGGACTAGACAGAGGCAGCCCAACTGAATTTAATTGTTTACTCAGTCATTTGGCAGCTAATTACATTCTAGAGGATGCAGATATTAACATAGTAGAACCTCTGTAAGCTGACCACCCAAGGGACTATAATAAACTAGTTAACATACGGAAGTGGTCAACATAAGGTCTGCGGTACTTATTCATACGTGAGGTGCATATCTGGTCTATGAAAATTAAGTTAAGTTAAGGGAACTATTGACTATGGAGTTTCAACCGTACGTGATCAGTCTCTTTAAAGAGTTTATGAGTCTCCTACCAATAGTATATGTTAGTGACAACCCTTGTACCTTAAAGAATAGTAGTTGAGAAATGTTGGTCTTTTGGCGCTGGGGCAGATAATGACTTGGGATATAAGTAGTATGAGTATAAAAGGAAAAGCTTATTTTTCCCATAGGCATTGCATTTGTGATGAGGCATCTCTATACTCAATATATCTACCCATTTCCGTCATGTGGCTTCATTCCATTGGATTTTGAAGATCTTGTTACCTTCTGAATTTCTTTTAAAAGTGTGTTTACCTCTGTGAGGGATTCCATTTTAAATTTATTACCAGCTTAACATTATTATTTTTTTTTTTTAGCCATAGAGACTTTGAACTCCTTCTGACTCACCTTTCTGAGTAGCTGGGACTATAGGCGTGTGCCACTGTACCTGTGTAAATTTATTAAAAGCAAACATTTTCAATGATTATTTGACATTTGTTAACATCTGTACACTTACTGTATGTGACCTTGGGTAATTTGATGAGCCATATCATCCTTCAGTTTCCTCATCAGTAAAATGGGTATAACAACATTACTTACCTCTAAGGTTAAGGATTAAATTAGAGAATATTTGCATAGTAATTGCACAGTGTCTTGCACACAGTAAGTGCTCAAAAAATGTTAGTTATTTTAGCTCTGGTGTAGGGTAGGAGGGAGTTTGACAGGAAGGAGGCATTAGTTCCAGGAAAAGAATTTTAAAGGTCCTGAAAACAAATTTTGTAATTTAATTATTCTTAATTCTTTCTTCTCTCTTATTTCCCTGTCAAGTTAATTGCCAAATCTTGTCGATTCTCTTTTGTTTTACAACATCCGAACTCTGACCTGTTATCTCCATTTCAATTCATTAGCTCTGGATGTTTGTAGTAATTTCATAAATAATCCTGCCTCTTTTCACATCACTTCACACGGCACAGCCTTGTCATTTTATTGCCCTTGTCGATACCCATCCCTGCTTTCCCACTATCCTTTCTTTTACCTGAAGCTCAAGTGTGGAACCTGACCGGACTACACTTTTCCTACCATGTGTCCTAATATCCTTTATCATGAATTCTGCCGTCTTGTCATCCCGTTGAGAATTGTTCTTTGAAAGTGGCCTCAAGTTGTTTTGATTCTGACTATTCTTTTGGCCTAAATGTTTGCCTGATTTTTTTCTGTATGGCCCAAACCTAAAATGTCTTTCAAAATAGCCCCATTACTATGCAGTCATTTTTTTTGATTTTTTTTTGATTAATTTTCCCAGTGAAAGGAAATCTATTTTTAGTTTTCCCAAAATATTATTTTTGTATCTCTGTTTTGTTACTTAATGTCTTTCTATACTGTTTTATATTACTTACATGTACCTTTTTGTGCTAGTAGATGCTAAGTTCCTTGAAGACAAAAATGTTTTACTTACCTTTGTGTACTTTAAAGTTACTAAGACAGTAATTTATTTATAATAGATGTTCAGTAAATCTTTTTTTACCCAAAAGAAAAAAAAAATCAATCATTATTTTTTTCAGCTGAGACCAAACATGCTTATGTGTGTGCAGCTGGATAAAAAATTAATCAAATGTGTGAATTATAGTCTTTATTAATATTAATACTGTAATGTATTTGTATTTCATAAATATATGAAGGTTGAGTTTCAAATTTCATAGGGTGGTGAACTTAATCCAAGCACTTTAACTCATGTTTTTACCCTGTCACTAGGCATATGAGTATGTATATAGCTAAGTCAGTTTTTAATTATTTTTTTTTTGCTATGTGGATATTAATATTTTTGGCTTTTATAAAATTAGATTGAGGGCATGTGTAGTTTCTAATTACTCAGGGCAAGTTGAAGTAGTGTAATATTCCTGTGTCTTTTTCCACTTAAAGTAGTGTTTTAAGTGGCTAAGATATGGGAGATAAAAGGAGAGAGTATTTAAAGAGTTTAAGGTCATGAATTGGAAAAGACCTAGAAGATCCAGGACGGCTGAGTTTTGGAAACAAAGTGAAATTGCGTTTCTGCCACACAGTTCTCTTTTAAGGTACGAATGAAGCCATTTTTCTCTCAGGAAGAAGAGAGAAGCGGGGCGCCACCAAGCATGATTATTTTCCCTAAATTCTTCTGAGAGTACTTTATTTGAAAACTGGATTCATCTTTTCAAATATTGGAAACTATTGGGGTAAATGAATGCCCTTGTCAAAGACAGTAATTTTTTTGTATGTGTCATTTCAGAAATGTCCACATGGTGGCAGAAGATACTTACATCTGGAAAGACTTAGTACATGAAATTCAGAAAACTTAATATCTCGAATTTATTTGAAATAATATTTGTTTTTCATATCCCTAGTATTTTTTATGTTTGTATTATATGATATAGATTTATTTCTACTTTAAGTATTTTAGATGTATTCACTAATTTTAAAGTGGAGTAAAGTTTTTTTTTTAAATGTCTTATAATTTTAATCCAGTTTCGAAGATTTCATAGGTATTCCCTGAATAGTATTTTATTCATTTTTTTTAATTATTATTTTTTGAGACAGAGTCTCACCATGTCACCCTCAGTAGAGTGCTGAGGCATCACAGCTCACAGCAACCTTAAATTCTTGGCCTTAAGCGATTCTCTTGCCTCACCCTCCCAAGTAGCTGGGACTACAGGCGCCCGCCACTATGCTCAGCTATTTTTTTGTTGCAGTTGCCATTGTTGTTGACTGGCCTGGGCCGGTTTCACGCCAGCCTTGGTGTATGTGACTGGCGCCGACACCACTGTGCTATAGGTGCCGAGCCCTGAATAGTGTTTTAAGTAATTGTTTTGGTAAATGTCTTTTTCTTTTAGTAATCTTGTTTAGGGGAAATTGAAGGTAGTAATTTACTATTTCTAGATGAATATATAAAATAAATTCAAATATGAAATCTTATTTGAGTTTATTTTAGAAATCAAGGAATTGATTAAGCACTCATTCTTTGATGTTAACTTGCCTATAGAATTTTGAATGGCTGACTCATGGTCTCTACCCTTGTGATTCTTGCTTCCTTTCTTTATTGTTAGGTCTTCTCTTAACTTTCTTGTTTTAACTTAAGAAATGTATTCATTCTGTAAACATTTATTGAATGCCTTCCATGTTTGAGATACACCCTAGACACTGATGGTTCATAGTCGTTAAAATATTACAACAGATAGAATCTTTGTATTCGGGACCTTCCAATCTTGCAAGGCAAGAAGCTATTAAATACATGATTGCTTTTGAGTTAATGTTTGTGGTTCTCTTTGTGTGTGTATGTGATCGGATCTCGCTCTGTTGTTCAGGCTGAGGTTCAGTGGTACAATTATAGATTACTACAGCCTTGAATTCCTGGGCTCAAGTAGTCCCCCTACATCAGCCTCAGGAGTAGCTGGACCAATAGGCTTATGCCACCATGCCTAGCTAACTTTTTTCTATTTTTTTGTAGAGATGGTGCCTCACTATGTTGTTGATCTTGAATTCTGGGCCTCAAGTGATCCTCCTTCCATGGCCTCCCAAAGTGCCTTTGGTTCTTACTAAAACAAAATATATTTTTCATAAAAATTTAAAGAATATGTAGCCTTATATATAGATGGCGAATTAATTGCAAAATTGTGAAATTATGAATTATATGAATGATGAAAAGATAAAAATAGGAATTCGAAATTCTGCAGAAACATAAATAGGCCATTTTTTTTTCTATTTCTTTTTTTGAACACCAGATGGTAAATGATCTAGTTAAAAAAGAGCAGGGAGGTAGCATAAGGCTCTTTTTATTTTTGGTCAGTAATATTCTGGCCTTTTCTAGTGTACTGGTGTTTTATCCTGTCTATTATTCGTTTGATTGTATAATTTTCTGTCAAAACTGGGACACACTTGGGAATACTAAAATAAAAATCATACATATTATTTGAAATGTATATTTATTGATTTATAATTTGGCTTATTATGTTCTTTATAGCTATTCTCAAAAGTAAGTTTTCAAAATGTAAAAAGATAGATTTGTAGGGATTAAGGAAAACCCCCCCACTTTGTTGTGATTATTTGAATATTACAAAAATAAATAATTATTCTTGAGTCATATTCATGTACTTTCTTTTTTAGCTGTTCTATCTGTAATACTGTGTCACTTTCCCCCTTAAAACATATTTTGCAATATGAATTTATTTAACATTTTTCTTAAAATTTCCTGGAATCTTTTTAGGAGTTACATTTTATGATTAATAGAGAAAACTATCTTTCTGTAGATTTTGAGATAGCAAAGAAGATCAGGGCAAATTCTGCTCAGTGGAGGGTATTCTCAAATCATTTATTTATTTATTTATTTTTTAACTTTAAATATATACATACTTAAGCCCAAATATTTTAAAAGGTACTTTCTTTCTGTCTTCATTAGGATTCTCTTTCAAGACAAAACTTTTCAGATAAATTGTCAGTATTTAGGATTATTTTGAATGTTTACCAAATGTAGATGCTCCAAAATCATAGGACTTTTCAGTTTTTTCCTTTTGGTATGAATATAAGTATATCCAGTTATAAATAGGAGTTCTTCAAAAGATTGTTACTAGACGCTAGATGTACAGTTATAGAATTTAAACTGAAATCTTATACACTAGTTGGGCTCTCATAATTTAACTCATTTCTTTGTTAGTAAATTTTAGTCTTTCAGTTATAAGCTTTGTTTTCAAAAAACACCACTTACTAAAAGCTTCAGTTTTTTGTTTCTTCGTTTGCTCAAGACTTGATTATAGAATTTCTATTGATTTGAACAAAATGGAAAAGTTCACTATCATTGTAGGACACTTGGGATGATTTACAAATTAGTTTTGCAAAGGCTGCAGCAGTTCTCAACTCTGTAGATGATTAGCCAAAGGAAGAGCCACACTCTCTGCAGAAGCGCTTGCGCTCAGTAGTAGTCCTATTACAGAAATTTTATAGATTACTTTTACTGTAGAATTGTAGTAAAGTGTAAATTTGACAACAGATTCTGTTTTGATTATTAGATCATTACAGTTTGGGCCTGGTTATAAATCATCACAACTCATTCTGTGTACATTGATTCTTGAAAAGTCTCTAATAAGAATACTGTTTTGTGGCTCAATGGGCTAAGGCGCCAGCCACGTACACCTGAGCTGACGGGTTCGAATCCAGCCTGGGCCCACCAAACAACAATGATGGCTGCAACCAAAAAATGGCCGGGCGTTGTGGTGGGCGCCTGTAGTCCCAGCTACTTGGGAGGCGGAGGCAAGAGACTCGCTTGAGCCCAGGAATTGGACGTTGCTGTGAGCTGTGATGCCACAGTACTCTACCCAGGGTGACAGCTTTAGGCTCTGTCTCAAAAAAAAAAAAGAAAGTACTGTGTGAAAAAAGTTCATAGAACAACAGGAACAGACATTGTTAATATTTGGAATTTAGTAGTATTTTTACTTTAGAAAGATGTTTATATAGAAATACTTTAATATACATAAAATGAAGTAAATAGAATCTTATTGTGAAAATTATTGATTCTATTGGCCAAGTGAGTTGTTAAAGACAACCTAAAAATCAAAAATTGACATTTAAATAATTATGGTAGGTGTGGCGCCTGTAGCACAGTGGTTATGGTGCCAGCCACATACACCAAAGGTGGCAGTTTGAACCTGGCCCAGGCCTGCTAAACAACAATGACAAATGCAACAAAAAGCAGCCGGGCATTATGGCAGGTGCCTGTAGTCCCAGCAACTTGGAAGGATGAGGCAAGAGAATCGCTTAAGCCCAAGAGTTGGAGGTTGCTGTGAGCTGTGATGCCACAGCACTCTACCAAGGGTGACATAATAAAATTTTGTCTCAAAAAAAAAATAAATAAATAAATTATTATGGTAATTAGTGCTCTCATTTGGGGCACTTCTTCTCAAGTTTCTCATAAAGTTACCCTGTTGTCCCCGCATGGGGAGCTGTGTGCACCACGCACAGCTGTGGCGGAGGGGAGCGGGCTGCCAGCCTGAGGTGTGCTGAACTGTCCAGTCAAGGGTCCCAGGTGTTGGGCTGTCATCTGGGTCCCAGGACTATGAAGAGCACCAACACCAACCTAATGGAGTCCAGCCCCAGACTCTACCTATTGTATTAAAAAAACTCCCACAGAATCCTGGTAGAGAAGAAATTATAGAAAATGGAGATAAAGAAAAATGGAGAGCCATAACATGTTCATCTAAAAGATGGAGATACAATTAGGACTGGGGGAGCCGCTCTAAGAGTTACACACACAGCTGGTTACACTAATGATCACACACTAATGACCACTCCTAGAAGAGGAAAATGCTCTTTTCTGCAGATTGCACACTAGGGAGAACAACTGGCTTTGAAGACATCATGACAATATGAATTCCCTAAAAGAATTACTGAAAATGGCTTGGTGCCTACAGCTCAAGCGGCTAAGGCGCCAGCCACATACACCAGAGCTGGCAGGTTCAAAGCCAGCCCGGGCCTGCCAAACAACAATGACAACTACAACCAAAAAATAGCCAGGTGCTGTGCCGGGCGCCTGTAGTCCCAGCTACTTGGGAAGCTGAGGCAAGAGAATCACTTAAGCCCAAGAGCTGGAGGTTACTGTGAGCTGTGATGCCACAGCACTCTACCCAGGACAACAAAGTGAGACTTTGTCTCTAAAGATAAAAAAACCCACAAAGATTCAAAAATATCAAAAATAAAGAGGTGGACAAAAATTTTCCAAGTAAACAAAAACAATCAGAAGGCATGGGAAAATCCTAATACCTGACTAGGTATTCCTTGAGCCCAAGAGCATTAAGTAAGACAAAGGGTGCTGTATGTTTAAAAGCCACATTCCCCAACAAAGACGGAAATAACAAGTGACATAGCAATCCATTTAGATAAAACATAAATTACAGAAGATGTAATAAGAACAAGAAACACAGTGATAATGAGCGACTCTGACAAGACACTTAGTGTAAGGCGGACCGAGTAAACAAAAATTAAATAATTGCAGAGGTAGGCCTTTGGCTACATACACGAAACAGTATGCTTTAGTAACAGAGAATATATTTTCCTCTCAAGTGTTTATGGAGCTCTCATGCTCATACTATAGGATACAAAAAAAAATCAGTAGGTTCCAAAAGCAGCAATATTACAAACAACACTCTTTGGTCGCAGTAATAACCAGAATTTAAAAATGAAATGCCGAAACTAAAAAAGCCTTTCCACCTGCAAATGAAAAGGCCTTCTTAACAACTCTTGGTGACAAGGGAAATAATAACTTCTTCTAAACAAATCTTGTATAACAAGGGAAATATAAACACAAATTAAAGAATTTCTGAAAAATGGCCAGGTGTGGTGGTTCATGCCTATAAGCCTAGCACTCTGAGAGACTGAGAGGGAGGATCCCTTGAGGTCAGGCATTCAAGACCAGCCTGAGTAAGAGTGAGACCACGCCTCTAATAAAAACAGAAAAATTAGCCAGGTGTTATGGTGGGCGCCTGTAGTCCTGGCTACGCAGGAGGCTGAGGTTGGAGGATCCTTGAGCCCAGGAGTTTGCAGTTCCTGTGAGTTGGGCTGAGGCCATGGCACTCTAGCCCAGGTGACAAAGTGAGACTTTCTCTCAAAAAAAAAAATTTTTTTTTTCTGAAAAACAGTGATGAAAACACTATCAGAATCTGAGATATATTAAAAGTGGTAAAAAGAAGAAAATTCCTAGCCCTAAACACCAATAAAAATGAAAGAATGGAAATAAATGAGTTAAATTTCTAATACAAAAAGATGGAAAAGAGAACTCTTTTTTTTTTTTTTGAGACAGAGCCTCAAGCTGTCACCCTGGATAGAGTGCCGTAGCATCACGGCTCACAGCAACCTCCAATTCCTGGGCTCAAGCGAGTCTCCTGCCTCCGCCTCCCAAGTAGCTGGGACTACAGGCGCCCACCACAATGCCCAGCCATTTTTTGGTTGCAGCCATCATTGTTGTTTGGCGGGCCCAGGCTGGATTCGAACCTGCCAGCTCAGGTGTACGTGGCTGGCGCCTTAGCCTGTTGAGCCACAGGCACTGAGCCCACATTCATTGCTGTTATGAGAGCCTCCTCTCCTTCTAGGAGATTG